>VUQS01036090.1:3034-13289 GCA_015108495.1 Heterochromis multidens
ACACACGGACAGTATATGTGCCCGAGCGTGTCTTCCACCCTCCTGCCTGCCTCCCTGCATCTGACAGCGTCCCTCCCTCTTTCTCTCTCCTCCACCTCCCTCTCTCATTACGCCTTTCACCGGCAAAACCCCAACACACACACACACACACACACACACACCACCTTTCCCTTAAACCGGGAAATAAACACGGAACGGCGGCAGGAGCAGGACTGAACTCCCCTGGTGCGCACCATCCATGGTCCTCCCCTGGATGTCTGTCTGACAGGAGGGTATGTTGAAATATTCATATTTTTTTTACCCCTTCCAGTTTGCTCACGTCGATATAAGCACAGTCTTGGTTTTATCTGAATGTCGGGCTTTAATGCTTCCTTCCTTTTCCCCCCTTATCCTTTTTTTAAAAACACAATTCGCCTGTGATTACGGCTTATTGTTACGGTTTTGTTGTACGGCAGTAAAAAAAAAAGGGGGCTTCTATTCAAGCTGCAGCTACTTCATAGACGCGATCATTTTAGAGGGCGCATGTACTTCGCCCGCTTGCCTGCGCCGTCCTCTGCCGAGGGATGAATAACATTGTGGGAATGAAGCAGAGGCAGGAGCAAGTTGTAGCGTCGTTTTGCGCCCACTGGCCGCGTTGATATCAGAGCTGCAAGCCTGCAACCAGGCAGCCCCTCCCTCTCTATTTATACGTGATGTTTCATCTAAAAGTTGAAAGCTGCTGCTTTGAAAAAGCTCCAGAAATCACCTGCTCTGTTTGTGTCTCAGCCTGTCAGGGCAAACTGAAGCTGCTGTTGTTTAAGTCTGTGTGTTCTCAAACGCACCCATCACCACTTATGCAACAGCCACCCTGACACATGCACATACACACAGAGGACTTGCACAATGTTGCCATTCGCACACCCTCCCATCAACACCTCTGGTTTGCCCACACAAAGCGGTTATATTTAGCTTCCAAAACAAAGTGGAGGGGATGTAGAATGTAGTTCATGCTTTAACCCACAGTGAGTGATTCTGTCAGTGATGTGGCCTGAAATACTGACTTTAGTTGAAAACTGTGAAGGTACTTTGGCCACAGAGGTGCATGCTGAGGCAGGTCTATTTATGGAAATGACCTCACTTTTGGCCCCCTGGTTTTCACTGGTTATGTGGACTTACATAGAGGGTTGGAGAGGCTTGCCTTCACGATGCTTTAGTAGGAATCTTTGAGCATTTGCATGGCTTTCCAAATTATATTTCTAGCTTTGATGTTTCATTGAGTTGTTTACAGTTAATGCAAAATGACATTTCCAAATGTTTATAACCTCTTATTGATTGACTTTGTCATCCTTAAATTTGTGGAAGTCATACCAGTTCCCTCTGCAGTGTTCTGGCCTGCTCCCTGCCACCATACAGGTGGGCTTACGGTACGGTCAACATATTCCTTCAGACCGCACATGCACCGTCAGCCTCAGCTGGCAGACCTGCTGTCACGTCGCATCTATGTCGTTAACATCGGACACACTCCTGCGCCTGCTGTGTCAGCCTTGCCTAATCAGCCTGCCAGCCAGCCTCCCTCCAAGCATCACCTGATGCTTCTGCTTCTTCTTCTTCGCCACCCCCCCTCCTTACCTGCAGGGGAGCCATTACCTCATCTCAGCACCAGTTTCTGCACTGCAAGCTCATCATTATTTTCGCATCAAATTGTGATCATATGAAGTTCAGACATGGCAAAGTGCTCCAAACTCAGCGATTCTCTACGGCTTTTCTTTTTTACTGTAGTGTACACACAAAGTCTTGCTACTGATGTGCACACGTCGATGTTTGTGTGTGATGCCCGAGGGTGCTGCTGGGATTTCACAGCCCAGCATGCTGCCTAACACCATTTGCAATTCAAATGAGTTTGTATGAGGCATCTGAAGCAGCCCTCCTCTCCTCTGTGTCTCTTTGGAGGCACCGTTCCTCGCACTTGCGAGTGAACTCAACCATTTCTTATTTCAGTGTTACGTCTCTGTTGGAAAAAGAGGGCAGTTAGTCACTTCTCAGAGTCACAGAGGAGGAATATTTTAAAGTAGCGATCTTTCTTCAACTGTATTTTATTTTGTATGTCCTGTAGCATTTGGTACAGGCACATGGAATGCTGCATAATTGTCTGGGGTCACCCTGATGTTACAAACATTAATAACAAGGCACCAAGGCCGTGTGAGTCTGTGTGTGTATGTCCTGCGCTTTGGCTGTCATTGCTGTTGGCCTAGCTAAATGTTTTTTGACCCGTCATGTTTTTGTAGCTTGGGCCAGTGTGGTCACGTCTCTTCCTGCCTGCTGAACTCCAGTGACCGATCTCACACACACACACAAACACACACAGATTCATTTGTACTTCTATATTTGTGAAGACTATCCTAACCTCAACCTTACCCGTCTCATCTAAATGCCTCCCCCACTGACCTTCAGTGTTATAATCTTTACAAGCTTGGATAGATCAAACTCCAGTGTATTACTATTTATATTTATGGCTGTGATTCTCTGAGCAATGACTATTCAGTGTTTGCATTCTGTAGCTGCTTCTCGATGTAGTTGTTTTCACTGATAATGGGGCTGCATTCAAATTGTATTTCCCCCACACAAGGGCACACAATGCATGCATGCAGAAGACGTGATGTGAAAGACAAAAGTTGGTGTATTCATAGATTATGGATTTGATAACAAGTTAAAATTTACCATATGGATGACGTGACTGTCATCTTTAGTCTTCCTTATTTTAAAAATGCTACACAAAGAACTGTCTCAGTCCAAGTGCTGTTTCCATCTCATTTGGAGACATATGCGCCTTTCTCATTATTAAAAGATTTGCTGCTCCCACCAGTAAGCACAAATAAACCAAGATCGAAATGTAAAAGGACTACTGTTGTGATTCATTTTCAGGCATACGTTGGATTGCTTCAGTAATCTGTTACGCCAGCATTGCACTCCTATCAGCGAGTATGCAAGAGTCTGCAAGGGTTCAAGTGATGCAAATTCCATCAGAGGATGTATACAATGTTCTGTGTAGAATCCAGCTGATATTTGGTGATTTAAAAATCTGATACTTCGATATATCAGCTGATATTTTTTTGTTTCAGACACACAAAACCTTAACATATTTTCCTAACGTTTCTTATGTGTAGTTATTTATTTACTCATTTACGCCCTTCCCGACTCTGCTCAGATCAGCTGGTTGTTGTGTTTGTAGCATTCCAAACATGTGTTGCCAACAGGGAAGTTGCAGAGTGGGTGTTTCTCCCATTTCTTCTTTAATTTTAAAATTTTCATTTATCAGCTGTTATAAATGCTGATACCGACAGATCACCAAATAGCTAGAATCGGATGATAATATCAACACCTCGATAAATCAGTTGGGCTCTAGTTCTGTGCAGGCACCCCCCTGCCCCCCAATCCAATTGAGTGTGACCACTACATTACAAGGGCACCAACTGAGCATGCTTACTCATTGCAGACTCCATAAAAAAAAGCAAGTACATATCCATAGTGTCTGGAGTTTTCTGTATGTGTATCTTTAAAGAATTATAATCCTAGCCTTAAAATGATGGCATTCTGTCATTCAGAGCTTGATCAGTCTTATGTTAATGTTCCTCACAGCTTCATTCGGACCAATGAATGAAGAGAGCAATGGTAGGCACACAATTTTTGCCCTAATACTTGTTTACTTGTCACAGTGAGTAATGTCAGCACTGACTTCAGTGAAGTATAACAACACTTGTGACCATTTAGATCTCTCTGCCATTGTTACTAAGAGCAGAGTGTGTGTGCTGAAGCACTTGAGAGACCTGCCCCGGCCCCTCTCACACCACCTCCCAAAATTGAGACCTCTCCTGTAGATTGGGAATAGTGAAAATGTCATGTATCCCTCAGTGTATTACTAAGTACCATTTGCTGCAGAAAAACATATTTTGTGTTTTGAAACAAAGGATAATCCTATGGAATGGAAGTGGAATGTTGACATTCTTATGCATGATTTCTGAACACAGGTCTGACAGTTACTCTGTAACTACTTAATTCAGAGCAGCTGCCAATCGCTGCTGTCAAAAATTGACAATAGTCAGATGCTTTATAGGATCAAATAACGGATCCAAAAAAAGTATAGCAGCATCAATATGATAACAAGTCCCTAATCTGCAGTGTTTTAGATTTGGATTCTATCGCAGTGAAAGCACTTTGGCTGAAGCACATGCAATAGGAAGCACATGCAAGCTACATATTATTGGTTATAATGTGCTTCTGAGCAAAAATTGTAATTGTGAAGTGAACTGGAGCAATAATATCAGCTTCCTCTCAAGTGAGTCTCTGTGCTCCAACTCCAAGGTCATGGACTGCAGCTGCCCCCTTAGTGAGTTCAGCATAGTGGCATAGTAAGCAGTTCCCTACAGGATCAGTGAGTGGCCATGTAGCTCACAGCTGATCTCCAGGTCAGAGCAAGGGCTAGCATTGCCATCTGCAGTCCAAGAAAGTTGAGATGGAGTTCGCAGGTTGACAGACTGGAGAAACATGCGAAGGATATCAACGACCACCTAAACTTGTAGAGGCAAACAAACCCAGGCTAGCTGGTTAGTAGTGACTGAACTTTCAAAATAAGAGCAAGTGACTGTCTACTAGTGAATCTATCGAGGAAAATGTTGTTCTTTCAGACAGATGAAAAAAAGTCCTGGGTAAAGATCTATGATTATCTGATATGTAAGAACCCATGTTTAGGGATTTTTTTTTTCTCATATCTCATCCGCTAAATCGAGAGTGGAATTTATGACGTATAATGCAACCAGCCACAAGGGACGCGATCAAGATATTTTAGCTTCGCTTCTGGAAAGCTGTCATTTTTGTCCATTATCGAGCCTACGGTTCAGCAGAATACTTACTACTTTCACATGGAAATCAAGCATAGTTTACACACCATGGAGATAATACCTGATATCTGATAAGAGATGTGTAGCACTGTGTTATTGATTGTGGGATGATACAGTTGTAATTTTAGTAGTATAGCAGTATAGTGCTTTGCAGCTTTGTGTTTGTTTACCCAATATGCACAGAGACTTAATCTTTTTCAGTTTTACATGCTCTTTTGTCAGCTGTATTTGGAAAAACCAAAAGAGGATAACACAACAGTACTGCCACTGAGTCTGACAACATAATTACAGTGGTTGTGTGATTTGGTTTTTATGGGGTTTGAATTAAGCCTCATCAGATTGCAGTGTCCACTGCAGTCCTGTCAGAATATTATTAGGGGGCAGACTCGAACATCATTGTTTCATAGTCTGTCTGGGGGTTGCCAGCAGCAATGTCAACACTGATTTGGTCCTCCCCAGTCTTTCTGTTATAGGTCTCATTTTAAGCCAGTTATATCCTGCTGCTGTCTGTCTGATCAAGGCAGTGTTTTTAGCTTTATACAGCTTTTGGCGATTTATTGCCTTCTTCAGATTGCATCATTTTGTCTGCCCTCAGATGTGAGAATAGAGAAGGAAGACCTATTTCATGCCGTAAGACAGTTTTATTTCACTGTTCTGTTTCCCACCTTCGGTCACATGTCTCTTCCCCCAGTGATGAGAAGCATCACTTTGTCCTTCTAAAGGGGAGGCTCTGAGCTTTACCCTGAGCAGCTGTGGCTCAGCCTCATGATTACAGTGAGTCAGCAGGTTCTTCTTTTTTTCTCCTTTTTCCCTCTTCTTTGCATACCTACACTAGTCTCACTGCCGCCTTCTTTGAACAAATCCCCTGCCTCTGAAGGATGAGACTCATCATGTTGTTGTCTGGCTTTGATCTGGTGCACCGATATCCCATAATGCTGCTTTTTCTTGCCTCCCCACAGTAAAGCGAAATATATTTTTCAGGCAAAGTTGGTTCATGTGGGGGAAGTGAACAGCAGCCACTTCTTTTCAGGCTGTTTATTCCGCCTTCACTGAGGTCTGCTGTGGAAATACTTTTCTCCAGCTATTTTGGCCTCTTCCAACAAACCAAGCCAGCAGCTATTGTTTTCTTTTGGCCGCTTCACTTGACAGTCATTAATTAGAGCCTTTGCGTTCAACAGTTGGGGAGGAAGGCTAATTCCGTTGTTGATCTGTGTTCATTTCTCCCTGTGATTACTGTGTGTGATTGCCTGAGTTTCGCGCATTGTAAAAAGCCGGTGAAATGAGGAAAAATAGTCTGTGCCAAGGTTGATTTGCATGCAAACTATTAATAAATTCATAAATCAAGACCTAAAAAGAGGATTATGTGAGATTAGAGTTGCAAAAAGTAAAAAAAAAATCACAACAATAGCCTGCTTACTGCTGCTTAGCAAAATACAGATGAGGTGATTTGCATAAAACAGTTTTCGAGCATGATTGAGTTGCATGTTGCAGGTAAAGTCATGGTGAATTCGGCCCAAGTGCTCAGTGATTAAAATGTGTTTCTGCTGCTGCTGCGTGGTTAACAAGATATACAGCTCAGCTAAGGACAGTAGGTACACTCTGATCTCTACATTATATTTCACTGGTCATTAGACTGAAGATGATTGTGCACCAAATGCCCAGTGAAGCAGGTGGGCGTAGTTTGCAGGCAGACTGTGTTTGGCTGTCTGCTTGCTGGATAACACCCAGTGCTCCTTGGTGCTGAGAAATATGTTTATTGAGGGTCTTGCTGCTGGTGTTTGTTGCATTGATCTGTGGAGGAGTAGAGTAGGTACACATACGACTCCAACTGCCTTCAGGCCCATTGTGTGGCTTTTAAACTGGTCGGACAGGTCGGAAGGCAGATCCAGGCACAGCCACAGTCATTACTCCACACTGTGTACAGTCATGCTTGGTTAGAGAGTGTGTGTTTACACTTCTTAGTTTATGCTGCGGAAACACGTGACACACTTGTGTGTTTTTCAGAGTCGTTCATACGTTTGTTGCACCAACTTGCTTGTTGCTGCGTTTGGAGCCTCGTGAAGGATCGACTGTACTGTGCTGTACACACAGAGGAAATCTGTGGCATAACATACAAGCTGTGTACTTATTCTTTCATCAAATCCTATTCATGATGTCATCCTTTTATATCATGTCTGAGAAACCTTTTCAGCTTCACATGGTTTCTTCTGTCAGAAATCCTTCTTACCACAAAGTCCATTTGGTAGCTGTTTGGATTGTGTCATGTTATTCCTGATATATTAGCTGAATATTGGTATCAGCTGATATTAGTCCTGTTAAGCCTGTCACATGAATTTTGAAGTGGCTGAATGTTCAGAAATAGTGTCATGACAAGCTAAAACACTCTAAAACACTGGTGAGTGGTTGTTTATTTTTTTATTTAATTAGGAGTTCTGTGTTCTTGAGCATCAAGGTTAAATAAGCAACAACAAAGTAAGCAAGCAGAAAAACTATTGGTATCTAAATTGGCTATTGGCCAAATATACTGCTCAACAAAATGAAAGGAACACTTTTTAATCAGAGATTAGCATCAAGTCAATTAAACTTCTGGGATATTGATCTGGTCAGTTAAGTATCAGAGGGGATTGTTAATCGGTTTCAGCTGCTTTTGTGTTAATGAAATTACCAACAGGTACACTAGAGACAACCCCCGAAACAGGAATTGTTTATAGGTGGAGACCACTTACATTTTTTTCCCTCCTCATCTTTTCTGACTGTCTTTTCACTACTTTTGCATTTGGCTAGGGTCAGTGTCACTACTGGTAGCATGAGTCGATACCTGGATGATACCTGGACGATACCTAGACCCTTAACTCCTCCAGGATGACACATCAATACGTGCCACTGCCAGAAGGTTTGTTGTGTCTCCCAGCACAGTTTCAAGAGAACGGAGGAGATTCCAGGAGACAGGCAGTTACTCTAGGAGAGCTGGAGAGAGCTGTAGAAGGTCCTTAATCTTTCAGCAGGACTGGTATCTGCTCTTTTGTGCAAGGAGGAACAGAATGAGCACTGCAAGAGCCCTACAAAATGACCTCAAGCAGGTGACTGGTGTGAATATCTCTGACCAAACAATGAGAAACAGACTTCAAGAGGGTGGCCTGAGGGCCCAAGGTCCCTAGTGGCCCCTGTGCTCACCGACCAGCACCATGGAGCCTGACTAACATTTGATGTAGAATATAGGAATTGACAGGTCCACCATTGGCCCCCTGTTTTCACAGATGACAGCAGATTCACCCTGACCACATGACAGATGTGATTGTGGTGGGTCAGTGATGGTCTTGGGAGGCATATCCATGGAGGGACGCACAAACCTCTACAGGCTAGGCAACAGCTCCCTGTCTGCCATTAGGGATGAAATCCTTGGACCCACTGTCAGACCCTACGTTGGTGCAGTGGGTCCTAGGTTCCTCCAGGTGCATAACAATGTCCAGCCTCATGTGGCGAGAGTATGCAGGCAGTTCCGCTTCCCTGACCTAAATCCAATAGAACACCTCTGGGACATTATGTTCCGGTCCATCTTGACCAGGTTGCATCTTATACTGTCCAGGAAATCAGTGATGCCCTGGTCCAAATCTGGAAGGAGATCCCCCAGGACACCATCTGTTGTCTCATCAGGAACATGCCCTGACATTGTCAGGCACTGAGTACCTTTTTGAGTTGCTGCAATGAAATTTCAGCAGAACGGACTAGACTGCTGCATCATTTTTCACTTTGATTTTTGAGGTTTCTTTGAATTCAGCCTCTGTAGGTTAATAATTTTCCTTTCCATCAAACAACGTGGCATCCTTTCTTTCCTAACACATTACTCAGTCCATACCAGTATAGATATCCAGCATGATTATTTTTTCCCATTGAGATCTGATGTGTTTTCAAAGTGCTCCTTTAATTTTTTTGAAGAGTGTATATTACATTCATTATTCAGGTTTGTGTCTGCAGATGAAAACAGACATTGTATCACCTCTCATACCTGGTCACTGTTTTCAGAGCTCTGGAGGAATCAATGGGGAAGTGACATTCAGGTGTTCCTGCTCTGATGGGTGGAGCATGGACAAAGGTGTCCAGGTGACCATCCACCCATAGACGGTCACTCACCTTCGTCCATCAGACTCCGTCTAGTTTGTCACGGGAACCTGACGTCAGACTTGGTGCAGATGTATGAAGGATGCCGTCAGACATCAGACAGCCATTTGTTTTTTTATTTTTTGTTTCTTCTAAGAGCTGATGAAACCTGATATGGTGATTGATGGGTTTCCTTGTTTGGCGCTGAGTGAAGATCTTTAGGATTCAAAAGGTGGTGAAAAAATGGCAACCTAACAAATGACTGACTTACTCTGTCGAGGGCTGACAGGCTGGACGCACTGGCCACTTCCTGTTGTCACCCCACTAAGAACGCACTGTTTCTGTTTTAAATTTGTGATTTGGTGATTGTGTGGTGTGGAGTTTGTGGCATTATACCTTTTTGTAATGGAAAAAGCCCTTAGATCACAAAGTCCACACGCCGTACTTACCATATAAGGTAAGTGACTTCTTTTTAAAACGTTTCTGATGGGACACAGGAAAAAAAATCATCTGAGAGTAAAGAGGGTGGAGATCATGATTATCAAAGCAGAGCTGAATAAAAGTGCATCATTTCTGGAGGATTATGGAAACAGAAAAAAAGGACACGATTCAGGCACAGGTGCCAAAAAGAAGTTAAAGACCACAAACAGGAGGAGGACAGTCCATCTCATCAGTGTCACCTGTGGATGACAGGAAAGGGGTCCTTGAGAGGAATCTCCTGACTTCATCTTCACTGCCTGGAAAGCACAGTGGAGGGTGGAGCATCTCAAAGTAGCAGAGATCATTTATTTGGCCTCTCTCTTCTCTGAGAACATTATCAGAGCAGCCTCCATGAGTGAAATCCTTTTCTTCACTTTGTTTGGAGTTTGTTTGGTAGCACATGTGTTGATTGTGAGTTCAACACTTACACTGATTAAATTGTGTATTTTTTACATCTTACTGTGTAATTAGCTTCTCCTGGAGGGGAATTTGCTTCATCTATAGTGCTATAAATTTAGACTTTCTCTAAGGCACAAGATGATGCTGATAAATTGGAAAACTCAAGAACCAGTTTTATATGTTGTTATCTATCATCCACCTGGTCCTTACTCTGAGTTTCTCTCTGATTTCTCAGACTTTTTATCTGATTTAGTGCTCAGTTCAGATAAAATTATTATAGTGGGTGATTTTAACATCCATGTAGATGCTGAAAATGACAGCCTCAATACTGCATTTAATCTATTATTAGACTCCATTGGGTTCTCTCAAAATGTAAAGGAGCCCACCCACCACTTTAGTCACAC
>VUQS01036093.1:15789-30839 GCA_015108495.1 Heterochromis multidens
CCCAAAAAAAAAAAAAAGAAAAAATGTGTAAAAAAAAAAAAAAAAAAAATCATGCTGTACAATAAGAGTTTCAGTACATCAACAAAAGAGTAAAGCAATTACACTCATCTAGATTAGCATCTAATGTCGTAACTTCTCGCCCACTTCTCATATCTGCCCTAATTTCAAACTCTGCCTCTCCTCTTCTTGTTTTTGTTCCACGATCCACAATGTAATCCAAACATGTGAGATCATAGCTCATTACAGCAGGCTTTTGTAAATACATTGCAATCCTCAAATTACCCAACAGACACATATTTGTACACAGGGACTATAGAGAACACCCAAACACATTCTTAGACAAAATAATAAAGGGAACAGTGCCTTTTGGAACAATTACAGATTATGACACTCTTAAAAAAAGGAATATACAGGTTATGATACAGCAATTACACCACCTTTTTCAGGAAGGCCTGCCTTTTATCTCTAGTGGAACTTGAAACAACAGCTTCTGTGCAGCCTACAATTGAGATTACAACTTCAGGCCATGCTGGGAAGAGAAACTCTAAACAAACGGCAGAATTACACAAACATGCCATTAGCAGAGGAAGTGTGTGTGTGTGTGTGTGTGTGTGTGCTCGCGTTGTATCTATGAGGGTGTGATCATGCAGCAGAGAGTGGGCAGCAGCAGTCAGGACTTGTGTTCACAGATTAGCAACAATGTTTATTATGAGTAATGAGCTTATGTCACTTATGGAAGGATTGAGTGAGGCTGCATCTTCTCACTGTGTGTCACAGCCAGTGTGGGTGTTTGGGGTTACAGTGTAATTAAGAGGCTGCATTGATGACAGAAGGAGATATTAAGACTAATTTTCATAATGAAATAATAATAAAGTTTAGCTGCTGTTTGACAGCTGCTTTTGAAACAAACAAGCTGAAACAGACTGTTTTTTCCTTTACTAAGCCTTACTGCTTCGAGTCAGTGAGTCTGCTCATTGAAATCCCTTTGTACACACACTATAATACTACCACTATGTATGCACACTAGAGAAAAATACCAATAAAACCAAATCTCTCTGTCAACTGAGCTGTGTGTCTCTGTGCTCTTTGTATAAACTCAAGTTGTTACACTACAGTCACCCAGGTGTTTTTTTAGCAGATGCTGTGATACACTTTAGCAATACAAACTTAAACAATACGTATTTGCATAGCAAACAGTTCCATGTGTCTGAAGTGTACCTGATCTGCAACATAAACTAGAAATTTGTTATTTCTAGGTACAGCACCCTAGATATTATTGCTGTACCTGAAGCATGAAAACCCCAAAAGAAGCCACAAAGTCAATACTCAAACCAAATCCTGACAAAGCACAGTAGATATATATAAGACGACAAATAATATGACATTATCACAAATGTGCTGACATTTATGCAAATGGCAACCAAATAAGGAGTGAAAAATGTCTATGATGACCTCCCTTTTTTTTTTTTAAATTATATGATAAATGTTAAAAAAAAGTACAAAATAGTTGTATTAGTTGCCCTAAAACCCACCACAAGCCAGACAAGTGCTGCACATCACTGTGTTGTCAGTGCTACATTTAAAATTTTTTTTAATAAACAAGCAATCTTTATACTTTACTCATAAATGCTAAGTGTACACTACAAAGAACACTCCCTACAGCGCAGGATCCAAATAAAACTTTATTACTCAAAGAAGATTGTATGCAGAATTGGATATTGTAACATGTAATTTTTAAAAAATGAGTGGTATAGCACAGTGGTTCCCAAACGGTTCCCAAAGCCCCTCCAACAATGCACCCACATGAAAACACTCTCAGATAAATCCTTTGCTTTCAATCTCCTACACAAATACAGCATCAGTGTATCACATTACTGAAAAAAATGAATATAGAACAAGCTGTTGTATTAACTGGCTGGGCTTTGCAGTCAGAAGCTAGTATTTTGAGACAAACATCACATTCTGGTCAGTCTTCACAACACACCATAGCAAAGCCAGTAGGGAGATACACCTCATCACCATATTTTTTTTCACTTTTTTTGTGCTGTGATATTTTGTGTAGATTCATTGTTTGCTTTGGTCATCCTTTTACAAACCTGACTTTAGACTTACCCCACCACCCCCACCTCCCCTCTACCTAAAGGCCAGGTAGCTTATACATACAGAGACATTGTTATAGTATCAGAAGAAAAAGCACTGACAACTGGAGCTTTTCAAGTCCAACACTCTCTGATATAGTGACTTCTTTCAGTTCTTAGTACAAATGTGTATTAATTTAAGAGAAAGCTCCATCTCCATGAGGCCACTGTAGTTACCACCCTAACTAGCTGTCTATGGCTGCATTATAAAAGAGTTTATTTATTCAGCAAACCTTGTGCATTAGCTGAACTATTTAAATAATTTCTTTAGGTGTTGCATTTTAAAATTTGCCAACTCTGATGGACTGATCGATCACTGAACTAATCGGATAAACATTTTATTATTCAGGAAAATACACTTTTAGACACTCTAGACAGAGCAAAGAGACAAAAACAAAGACATGTGGGTTCAAACCTACCCTTTCTGTATAAGTACATATTTAGATTTGCATTAAGACATTTATAGCTGTAATAATGAGCTACACACCACAAAATCTTAGCCTCTAATGGTAGGTTGGGTCTAATTATCAGGGGGAAAAATAGCTTTTCATGCAGCAATAAATCCTCACAAAAGCAGATTACTTGGAATTAGATGAGGACTCTCCTCAGGTATGACTTCTTTGTTCACTGATACAAACAACCAGCACAGCTTCAGATAAATCATTACAGAATATCCAGTATAAAGCTATGAAGCTGATCGTTACTGCCAAATGTGTCCCTGGAGGACATAGCAACAGCAACAGGAAGATTGATGAGTTTAATAAATATTTAGTGTAATCCCTGGTTACCATCTTTTCTCCTCAGCCGTCTTCTCTTACCAACTACACCAAACTAATTAAACAATCGAGCCCCGCTTTGTGTGTTCATTGTGGTAATATCGTCACAACAAACATGCTATGGGCTATTGTCAATCAGTCATCAAAGAAGTAAAAATGAGAGGAAGAATGTTAGAGGGGGAGAGATCCAGGCATGATGGAGCTGTTCAGGAAAACAGTATTATAACTTTAATCCAACAGTTATAAAAATAACATTTCTCCACTGTCAACATTGTAATTGGTTTGATCCCTTTCCTGTCTTTTGTTTGTCTCACTTGATTTATTGGTCTGGTTTTTTTTATTAATTTGAATGAAAACTGAACACCAACGAAATCCAGAGAAGTCTAAACTTGCCATCTAATCTGCTTACCTGCAAAAGACCTGTAATGAAATACACTAACCTGCAGAGGGCATTGTTCTATGATGGCTTTTGAATAAAATGCTTCTATCTTTAAAACAAAATCAAAATCTCTTTGTGTGTGTGTGTATGCATTTTGTGAATTGCAGCTTCAGAAAGATTATGCTGCAAAGTCCTATGGATATAATGACCACATTCATTGTTGCTTAATCTCTCTCTCTCCTAGTCAATTTAAAAAAATGCACAAATAAAAACAATATCTTAGGACCAAACATCAGCAGTAGTTGCCAATTAGCTTTAATTAGAGGGTATTTTTATTTTCAACAATTCATCCTTTCATAATTCTTCAGAAATTAAATTCATCTGAAAAGTACAGATTGTTTTATTCAATTTATTTATTATAATAAATACATGATAATGAAGTTTTTATGGAATTATTTATGGAATAATCAATCAATGTGAGATCAATCAACTAATCAGTACTAATAGTATCAGTATCAGTACTAATACTCTATAAAGTGGCAGGAAAACACCAAAAATAACCTCAGTACTTTTCAATGGCTTGTTTTGTCTTACGAGACTAAAACCCAATATATTTAATTGAATTTTTGACTGACAAATGACCTATATATATATATATATATATATATACACATATATATATATATATATATATATGTCTAAAATTGATTCACTTTCATTGTGTCAAAAAACTGGATTACTGGTCAATTAATGATCAAAAATTATGTGGATTAACGTTCATTCAATAATTCATGGATAACTTTTGTTAATTTTTATTACCATCATGTAGTTTCTTTATGATTTTTCTTAGATAAATAAAGAAAAGTGTAATCTGAAAAATTACTTCTGAGCTTGCTTTTGATCGGGGTGGATGCTACAGAAGCCCATCAGTGTACATCTTAATTCGGCACACCTCCTGTTTACCTGCTACAACCCTGACGCAAACTATCAGGGGAATCGTCCACAGTGGCTCACTACTGCCATCTATAAATCACAAGAGAAACTACATCTGAAGAGTTTATTTTGGCTGCTGTATGTCACATGAACTGCACAGTTGATGTGACATATTTGGGGCTTGATTTAAGATACAGACTTAGATGCGATCATATTTAGCTTTATGATACTATTTATTGACTGAGTGTATTTACTTTACTTCTTAACTAACCTCAAAAAGCTGCCCCCTCCTTCCCCACTTTCCTGCTCCCTCCTTCCTTCAATCTTTTCCCAAAATGCATGTTTCCATGTGTTACAACCGTTCTGGAAAACACAAAAAAAAAGACCTGAGTCATGAGTGGAGCAACAAATCTGACCCACAAGGAACAACCACAAAACATTCCCTGACTCTGAACGAGGAAAGTGCAGACTTGTTTCTCTTGGCACAGAAGCATCTATTCTTGAGCTAAAGTTCACTTTTCAAAACCATCTAAGCCAGGCAGGCTGCCTCGTATGAAGGCCTAACCTTTCAAAACAGGGATCGGCCCGTTCAGGCAGCTATTCTGACCGCTGGCTACCAGGCCACCAACGCAACATGGTCCTGCTTTTCCTCATTCAACAGGTGGTATGCATGAGAAAATGTGGGCACAGAGATTACACTCTATCTCCACTTGGCCCAAACCACCAAAATTCTGATCCTGAAAAGCAATTTTAAAACAAAGGCAAGCACGGCACCTTCAATACTCGCAAACCACACACATGCAGCTAATGAGTCCTTTGAGACAGAAAACACACACTTCAGTGGGGAATGCGTTAATTTGGTTCCAGGCGAGCCTTGATCCCAGTGAGATACACACACCACTGCAAGCGTGCCACTGAGGACTGATTGGATGGTGTTAATGTAAACACCAATCAGAGAGTGAGTAAACCCAGCCAGTGGGCTATTACCAAGGCAAGACCGCTCATCATTCACAGAGGGGTTTACAAAATGATAGTCACTGTCCTGTGAATGACTGATTCCTCCTAAACTTTTTATGGATTCAGGATATTATACAGATGCAGAATGCATGTTTCACCAAACATTTTTATATTAAGCCTAAAAACAAGCAATGCATTCCTTAATATAAAGGGTTTTAAGGTGGACTCATTACAAGTTTAGAATTAGGTCAGTGTATGTAGAGGTGCAGTGAGCCAAAAGCTCAGGCTTCAGACTGCTCTAAATGCTCGGTTTCAGACAAAGGTTCTGTATGATATGAATGGATATCCCTTACATGGTTGTCTCAGACTGCTCTGGCTGTACGCACAGAAGCCCCACCCAGCTAATTTAAAAGCTCTTGTTTTTGAGGGGCAGCCAATCAAGAAAACTGGTTTAAAAAAGAGGAACTAAAACTGTTTGCTTCGGTCAGAAGATAAACTGAGAAGCTGCACCGATGCAAAAAAGGATTATTTTGAACTGTGAATTATGGAATGCTATTTTAGTTGCATCATCAAAATCAAAATACGGACTGGAAATTTATCATATTAGGTGCCCTTAAAATACATATTTTGCCTTAGAAGCAGTAAAATATGAAAGTCATGTTCCTCTAGAATGCCAGGTTTTCATGATCGATGTAAACAGCTTGTTTTATGCTTTTGCAACACTACAATGTTGAGGTTAGTTAGTGGGTATTATTTGCTCAGTTGTACAAATCACAATTTATATATCTATCCTTACTGTTCTATAAAAATAATTCAACAAAAGTGTCAATTCTTAAGAATAAGAATAAGAGGAATGAGTACAATAAGTAGAAGAAGACCTCTTTAGTTAACAGCCTAAGAAGCAGATTTTAACATTGTGTATAACAATTGCAACTTTTCATGACCTCAGGAGAATACTTTCTTGTTTATAAGCAGTTTATTCACCATAAGGAGCAGCAAAGTCTTGGAATTTACTGTTGCCGTCCAGTGAAAAATATGTTTCTCAAAAAGATTAACCTCTAATGAATTTTAAGCCTCATGACAATGCATTGTTGACAATCTAATAGGTTTTTAAAGAGAGTTTTATTATCCTCAGATGAATAATTTCAGCCCCAAAAGGAGCATGATTGCTTCAGTTCATCTAAAAAACAAAACTCACCAAATTTGGAAACGAAGGGCTTTCACTGCAAAGCTAGGTTAGGCTTTTTTGGAGCAGAATTGGCACATACTGAGGATAAAATAGATCCTTAACAGTAAAGAGGGCCAATAATGCAGGAAATTGTAGGTCCAAACACTGTAACATCCTCTACCCACAAATGCTGCTGGATGATACACAAGGAGTCAAAACAACCACATCACATTACTTACAAGTTAAACAAATTGCATAACAAGCCCACAGACATAAGTAAGTAGTGGTATTACTGCCTGAGAGTAAACTGCTGGCAGGCTGCACAATAGCCACTTTAGGCCTATAAACGCATCAACACACCGAACAAACAGTGCAGAGCTTTGTGGGGAAACAGGCGTGTTAAATCCTGTGTGTGTCTTTGGCGTGGGAGCCTCCGCAAACCCGGATGGGGGAGAGACCAAAGGATAATGGAGAGATCGAGTGAGCTGTAAGAAGATAATGGGATGATGGTAATTTTTTCTGAGGAGGAATTCAGATATGGATAATAAAGGATATACAAGGAGGAAGTTTGCCTCTAGAGTGCAATCTGCACTTGTGTCTTCAAAAGCCATCAAAAACAAAGTAGTGGAAATCTTCTGCTGCTTCACTTTATACGCTCTCTCACCTCCCAAAACTCTTTCCATCTTCTCTTCATCCCCCATTCTTCCCGTCATGTCATTTTCCCCTGTCATGAGCGAGGTGTGTTAATAATTCAGCCCGTCTCCCTGTGTGTCTGCTGTGACAGCTGCAGGTGGGAAAACTCGCACAGAGAGAAACGTTAAGGGGGTTTGTTCATGCCCTTCCTGTGAAGCGCTTCACTGGGAGAACACAATGGGATCATATTGAACTACTCAGATGCAGAACAGATTAGTGTGAGCACTTCTCTATTTAAGTTTGTTGTTAATGCATATTTCACGAGTGCAACTTTTCCAAATGATTCGGTATTTACTGTCACAAAGATGAATAATTCATCAATGATGGCTACTGTTTTTTTAACAGACAATTATATGTCTTTTTAAAATTTGGTCAACATTCCTATTAAATGATAAAAACAAATATGTCATATTCATCAACATGTTTGTAGCGTTCTGTATTTTAAAGCTTAGTATACAATACAAAAAGCAAAACATTACATTTTCCAGTTTGGTGCTCCTCACTCAGTGTTGGCTTTGACCAGCCTAACCTCTTTTAGTCTTTGAAGCTTGGAAACATTAGTCGCATTACTACATGATCACCAACTGACCATGCAAACATACAACAAAACAATCTATACTATTACAGTGAAAATATGCTTTATATAGCAAGCTTTAAAATGGTCAACTGTAGAAGCTTGGTGTCGACAGGCAGATTTTTACAATTTTTTAAATAAAATGTTTTAAAACAGTACTGATGAACTGAAGTCCCACTCTAAAAAAAAAAAGGCTAGTTCGAACAACCTGCAGGGCTGAAAAATAATATGCCAAAAACAACAGTTCCTCCCTTGAGGATGGCCCCAAGGGTGAAGCGATCATAGACCTCCTAGAAGTTATAATGTCGAAATTTACAGCAGCAATATCTACCTCATCCATTTAAACTGTAGTGAGGTTTAAAGAATTTATAATTAAAGGTTTTGATGCTTTAAGTGACAGGTACTGAAAGACACTCTAAGGAGTCAGTTGTTCAGTTTTTTTGGTATCTCCATTTTGTTTAATCATACTGGACAGCAACCCATCCAAGGTGTATCCCACCTATCGCCAAATGCCAGCTGGGATAGATTCCAACCCTTAATCGTAGTTGGATAAATAATAAGAAAACAGATGGAGTGACAGATGTTTTTTACTGGCGGTCATCCCATTGAATAACATGGTTAGCCCTGTCACTAACCTGGGTTCAAATCCACCAGCCAGCTGGGGCCTTTCTGTGTGCAGTTTGCATGTTCTCCTGGTGCCTGGGTGGGTTCTCTCCAGGTACTCTGGCTTCCTCCCACAGTTCAAAGACATGCATGTTAGGTTAACTGGTGATTCTAAATTGGCTGTAGGTGTGAATGTCAGTATGAATGCCTGTCTGTCTTTATGTCGGCCCTGATTGTGAACCTGTCCAGGGTTTAGTCCACCTCTTGACCTATGACAACTGGGATATGCCCAGCCCCCTGGTGACCCTGAATGGGACAAATGAAATTAGATGGATAAATGGATGGAATTTCATTGATTTACAGATGTACTTTGCTAAGCTAGCTAAACAGATAGCTAGCCAGTGGAACCACTTGCTAATAAATCCCCAGCTCCACCTTCTCCCAAAAAAAAAGCCATATTTAAAGGTCCCATATCATGATTATGTGATTTTACAGTGTTTTGAGATTTGTGTAAACTCTGCAGTTGCTTACTACTGGCAATCCTCTAGAACTGTGGCAAAAAGACCACCTCCCAGTCCATGGAAGTCCACAGTCCACCCCTTCACTGTTCAGTTCTTCTGTGGTAAGTACAAAGCAGGAAGCCATAGCATGCTCAGGAGGTTCAACACGTCATTTACTGATTGGAAGGTTGGTGGTTCGATCCCTGGGTGCTCCGGTCTGTATGCCAAAGTATCCTTGGGCAAGATACTGAACCCTGAGCTGCTCCTGATGCATTCATCAGAGTGGGAATGTGTGTGAATGTTAGAAAGCACTTAGATGTAGAAAAAAGTGCTTATATGAATGTCTGTGTGAATCAGTAAATGACACATGTTGGATAAAGCACTTTGAGAGCTAAAATAGAGTAGAAAAGTGCTATATAAGAACCAGTCCATTTACCAGTCCTAACACAGATGTTAGGGGGTCAGCTGCCAAATGTACTGTAGCCAACTGAAAAAAAAATCAAGTATAGTTAACTTGTTTTTTAAACTTAGGTTGGTATCAGATAGCTCTTTTTCTGGTGAAGGACTATAGCTACTCTCATGACCTCAAATCCAACAGACTTTGCTGGGGGGAAAAACAAAAACAAAAAAACAGTCATTGTTCCTGGTAGAACACGCATCCTATTGGCTTACTACTGTCACTTTCAGTTAGTTTTTTGTTCTACTATGTGACTTTGGTGTTTTAACATGTCAGTCCTGAGGCAAGCTAATATGTTAAGGCTTCAACATGAAAGGTCACAAACCAATGGGTGCCATCGGGGTTGCCATGGATTTGATTTTTCCCCCCTTTGTCTTTTGTATACAGTCTATGGTTAATATGCTAACTCTATAAATTACACTTCTACACCAAGAATATTAACATTATTGGTGACTATGTTATCATTTAGCAAAGACCCAAAGCTTTGTTGCCAATATAGACTCGTGGACCCTGAGGTTCATGACAATGGTTCTGAATCTGATTATCTTGTTAATCGTCAAAGTTGGCAAATACTGTGCAAAAATCACAACTTCCAGAAGGAACTGATATATTCAGCTGTACCTGAGTGTAGCTAACCATCTCCAATTCCTTTTCAAACAGTGAAGAACTCCACTAACTGTCCTCTTCAAGGATCAAAGTACAGCTTGAAGCTGTTACTTGGCAACACTCCATAACCATAGAATATATTATTAGTGTTGGGTGTGTAATAAATAATCCACCACAGGCCGATGGAGAAAATATTATTTTTACAAGCTCTTTTTACAAATTCTCTGGCCATCTTTCCTGCAGGCCGTGATAACATACTTGAAATATTACTTTAGGAAAGAAGCCTAAGCACAAAGATCAAACTGATCAGTTAGAGTCAAAGAAAATGCCTAAGGTCCCTTCTGCTGTGTTTGCATGCTGATCTTTTGATATTGCAGCTGGCTGCCTCTGGCCCTCCAGTGCTGGTTGACTTTTCCCTGTGCACCTCCACCCCTGCAGCATTAGAAAATAGCCTTGACTCTGTTCTCACTGATGACTCTCTTTGGCGGAAACCAGCACCCACACACCCCATCTTAAACCGATATACAAATTAAGCTGCCTGGCTGAGTCTCATGAAAGGAGAAGGGCTAGTGGGAAGAAAGAGAGACAAGCTGAGTAGCCAATGTGAGAGATCGTTTCCTCTGTGGTGGGGCAGACTGGAAATTGCTCCACACCACTACTGCCAGTAATCTAGCAGGCTCAGCTGTTGGGAGTGTGTAGCATGTGGTCAAGGAGCTGCCAGGGCTGGGTTTATTGGTGTGGAAACAAATAAACAGAGGAGACCCTCATTTAGGTACATGGATGTTCTGTCGCTGAAAGTGTGTGTGGCATTAGGATGATCTTCCATGTGGGAGATGGGAGCACATTCACAGCCTCTAACCGCAAAGGATGTGGATAGACAAGTCATCATTCTCACTCACTCTCCCGTTCTCTTTTTTCCCCTTTATGTCAGTCATTCATTCATGCCTTGGTTACTTTGTATAAATACCAGAACATCAGGAAACTGTTGTCTTGGCTAGTCAACACATTTTTAATAATAAAATAAGAGTTGTTGGTCACAGTTAAAAACCTACAAAAAATTTCCTCAATTCCATGTGACTTATTAGTCTGTCTTAGCTTATTGTTGCCTCAGAACTAGAAGTAAGCTGGAATCAGCAAACACCACCAAACAGCTAAACAGTTGCTTGCGAGAATATATATTATATTTTAATTTTATGAAGTGGCCAGACTCACAGCTCCAAATCTTTTGTGTTGATCAGTTTATTTTACAACTATTTACCGACCACAACTTTATAAGGTGAACATTTATAAAGTGTTATGAGCTTGTTTTGGTGTTCTTCTTCCCCTAAGTGGCCAAAAGATGATTAAAAAAAGCTTTAAGTACTAGATTCATTATGACTTAAAAAAATGAAACCATTATAGTGAAAATCAGAAAAGCAAAGATACTCATACACCCAAGAGATTTGCAGTCTTACCAGCTTTAATAAGGAATTCAAAGACTACATTCAAAATAAGTTGAACAGTGGGTGGATTTCATTAAAGAACTACTATAATTGAAACGCAATCTCCCACGCAATCACATGAGACATTGCTTATTGCCTGCTATCTATGATCTGACTAAGCTCTTGGCTCTATATCCCACCAAAATCCTGATGATGAAGGAGGATCAGTCCTGCCTGGAGACTGTGTGTCAGATCCCAATGTGGAAGGGCAGAAGGGGATGGGGGTGGGGGGATCTCCTGGGATCAGAGTGGAGCTCTGAGACAAAAGGGACACTGTGGCACAGACTGACCCATCCAAGAAAACATTACTTCCTGTCCCACCAGCTCCAGCGTCCTCCGCAAATGAACAGCTCACTTCCCAGAACTGAGAGTCCCTTTTTAACATCATCTGCTGTTAACCATTTCCAGCAGCAGTCACTCCTGACCATATGCAGACACAGTAACTATTTGCTGAAGAACATTAACTGAATTTGAAACTGGCCTGCCAAATAAAGACTGACAAAAGCATGTAATTTAACTATGTGATAAGTCATTACCCATGAAGTCATTACCATAATACCCGTGAAAAATTGAAGTAGGTGACAGGAAAAATAGGTGTTTAGTTAGCTTGTTGACATGTCTGGTGTAATGTAATAACATATATGGGACAATGACACAAATTGATGTCTAGAGCTAATTGTTTATACTACTGCACACAAAGCAACAGAATTTTTTATGATCTGCAGTGAAAATTAAGTTGCAAAGACTTAAATATTGTTCAAAAATACTAAGTAATCCACCTGAAAATGCCACTAGTCAACATCTTGTCTAATCATGTCTTATCTTGTTAAAAAAAATTACTGGTAGAGATGAAATTGTTTTTTGCAGACAAGCTCTGACCAAGAAAAAACTGCCCTGCACTAAGCACACATAATTAGAAACTGGCTGGTAGAGAAAGGGCACCTTAGAGGTTGGTGAGGATCAAACCAGAGCTAAAAGCAAAAATGCAACTCTGGTGTGTAAACAGACTTTTGTTTGCAGGCAAATAAATATGTTATTCCATCACCAAGTATTAGAGTTTTCCTGTAGCACTTGGATCACTTTGTTTTAAATTTTAAACTTACTCAGCCCATCCAGGATTAAAACATCTGTTCCTTGAATAAAATGAAATAACAACATTTGTAATCAGAAGAAAAATCCCAGAAAACATAGACAGGCCAATAGAAATTACATCAACATTATACTTTCACTTGTTATTTTCTGCTTTAATTAATATTAGTAATTAAATACTAAGCCAAATTTCCTGAAACTTGTTGATAAGCCATTATGTTGGTGATCTGGATAACTTTCCTTAAAACTGGAAAATAGCTGTCTTGGTGAAGAATGCAGTCTTCAAATGCCATCCCAGGATTATGTTGCCCTATAAATGTATTAATAAGGAGAAATGTAAAAGAGAACAGCCCCAGCTTGAAACTCTTATCCTATGATAAAGCACCTATCCTATAGTAGGATAATAATAGTATCCTAATAGATTACAAACCAATCAAACCAGACTACATTTAAAAGGTTAACATTGTCACATTTCACTGGAATATTTGTATTATGTCGGCACAAAACAGAAACCAAATCTATTCTGGAAATAACTTTATTCATACTTATCTGGTCTTACGTCATGGTTTTAAGGTTCACTATCATTAGGGTGCTGCTGGAATGCAAATTCATTGTTATCGAGTCCCTTTATCAGTTCTTTTCCTGTATCCTTCTTCAAAACAAATCCACGAGCAGTGGTTCCAGGGAATAGGAAGGCTATTAAGAATGTTTATAGGAAAAGCACTCTTACACCACATCCAAAATCCCATACTGTGCACTACTTTTTCACTACGGTTCCCTTTGTTCAGGATACTTTTGTGTAAATAAAACAGTACTATTGATCTTTGCTGACGCATTATTCAGTGGGTTAACATCACTTCCTGAGATCATGTGTTACCATGGTAACAACCTTGTTTGAGATAAAACAAGTAATGATTAATATGTTAAAAAATGACACTATGTTCATCAAAATGAAACTAAAGATTTAAATATTTAAATTTAAGTTTTGATGTTAGATCCAGTCCAGTAATGTCTTTTTTGTGTCACTACTGCATCGCACTTTGGTAGATTTATGCCGCTGTAGTAGCTGCTGCTTTCAAGCTGCAATAATCCCTCAGAAAGAGTATGCACATCTAGTACTACTGGGTAACATGCTACAAAATCTCACTTATTATTTTAGCATATTAAATACTGTAGTATGCTAATATGCTAAAATAATGTAGTGCGTAGCATGTTGTGTGGCTCCATAGTGTAGTTGTTTACATATTCACTCCGCAAGTGAAAGGTTGCCGTTTCAATTCCAGTCGGAGCCTCAAATCCCATTTTGGGGTTGTGTCAGGAATCAAAACATACAGTGGCAACCGAGGGAGCAGCTGAAAGGGAGCAGCTGAAAGTAGCATTTTCAAGTACTATAGTATCTTAGTATGAAACTCTGGACACAGCCTTAATTTGAAAGCACACTGCACAAACTAAAGAAGCATGAGAGTTGTGGCTTTGGGAAAAACACTACCTTTACGTGACTCTGAGCACCCAGGTTGTAGATCTCTGTAGGCTTCACCTGGTTGATGATCTTCACCAGACATGTGCTGTCAGTCAGGTCACCATAATGCAGCTTCATGTCTGACAAAGAGTGGCACAACAATACACATTTTCTCATCTAAACACAAAAAGAAGGAAGTCACATTTATTGGTCCTTCATGAATTCACTCATGGTGACCAGATCAGAGACTGATGTCTAATATCAGAATAAAGAAAAAACACAGCAACTGCTGTTCTAATTTTTTGTGTGATTTAGAGAGAATGACAGCCACGTGAATATTGTGAAGCCTCAATGAAAGTATACATACAGTCACAAGAGGAGATGAACAAACTGGTAAGGACACAGACATATTTTAGACTTCCCACTGACATATTTATGATAAATCTACAGCCCGACCAATATATGATTTTTGGACGAATACTGATATTTGATATACAACCCAAATTCCGGAAAAGTTGGGACGTTCTTTAAATTTGAACAGCAACTTCATGTCTGACAAAGAGTGGCACAACAATACAACAATACTTCTCTTTAATCTTAGAAACATGGTGTCTAACCAGATACTTACTCTGGATGGCATTACCTTGGCCTCCAGTAACACTGTGAGGAATCTTGGAGTCATTTTTGACCAGGATATGTCCTTCAATGCGCATATTAAACAAATATGTAGGACAGCCTTCTTGCAATTGCGCAATATCTCTAAAATTAGAAACATCCTGTTTCAGAGTGATGCTGAAAAACTTCTAGGCTTGACATGCATTTATTACTTCTAGGCTGGACTACTGTAATTCATTATTATCAGGCTGTCCTAGAAACTTTCTGAAAAACCTTCAGATGATCCAAAATGCTGCAGTGAGAGTACTGACAGGGACTAGAAAGAGAGACCATATTTCTCCCATATTGGCTTCTCTTCATTGGCTCCCTGTTAAATCCAGAACTGAATTTAAAATCCTTCTCCTTACATACAAGGTCTTGAATAATCAGGCCCCATCTTATCCTAAAGACCTCATAGTACCATATCACCCCAATAGAGCACTTCGCTCTCAGACTGCTGGCTTACTTGTGGTTCCTAGGATATTTAAAAGTAGAATGGGAGGCAGAGCCTTCAGCTTTCAGGTCCCTCTTCTGTGGAACCAGCTCCCAGTTTGGATTCAGGAGACAGACACCCTCTCTACTT
>VUQS01036109.1:4218-14634 GCA_015108495.1 Heterochromis multidens
ATGGATTAGATATGTAGATGGAAGCTTGAATGAACCCACTAATGTCGTGTTACGGTGGTCACACGCGGTTTGGCGTGGTTTTATTGTCATTCTGCATATTCTTGGTTTCACGGTGGAATTGGTGTATGAAATAGGAAATGACTCACTGAGACACCATGTTTCATCTTTTAATGTTAATCTCTTTCTGTCGAGGCTTGTCGTTTACCGACAGCCACTGTTTCAGGCAGGCAGCCTCCCAGTGCTGCAGTGTGGCTTCAGATCAAATATATGGCAATTGGGCATTTTGATATTCTGATTGCATCCAGTTGTTTATTTGTGTGGTTTTTGTGCTTATAATTTCTTACACGACCTCCATTTCTTTTCCGGTTACATATATCTAACATGTGGTTAATGACTGGGGAAAAAAAATCTGGGGCTTTTTTTTCCCCCCAGCCAGCAGTATTAAAATTTAAGTTTTAAGAGCCAAGCTGTTTTTGTAATATTTAATAATAATAATAATAATAAAAAAAGATTAAGTCAGTTAAGATTTGCTGCCTATCTTTTTCTTTTCTGACACTCAACAAAATCTCACTATTATTTGTCATTTTAGAGACTAATATAATTAAGAAATGTGCTAGTTGCAGCCCTAGATTTCAACTTTTTGTGACATACACATTGTGCCCTGACATCAGGCTTGACAGGAAGTAGACATTTCTATGTAAATGTGCATTTATTAACCACATTCTGCCCTTTTATTTCTCTTCTTCATAAACAGGACTACAGAATCAGGGACTCAGTCCAATTAAAAACCAAGACAATCCAATAACAAAAACTCTGCACTGGCTGTTTACACAACCTTTTGACTGCTTCCATTTCAACAGTAAATAATTCACCAGAAGGATTCAAACAAATTGCCTGCCGTCACCACATGCGATCATGTCCCTGGCCCTGAAACAAGTCTTCAACAAAGACAGGACATTCCGGCCCAAGCGCAAGTTCGAGCCCGGGACACAGCGCTTCGAGCTACACAAGAAGGCCCAGGCGTCCCTGAACGCCGGCCTGGACCTGAAGCTGGCTGTGCAGCTGCCCCACGGCGAGGACCTCAATGACTGGGTGGCCGTCCACGTGGTCGACTTCTTCAACCGCATCAACCTCATCTACGGCACCATCAGTGACTCGTGCACCGATCAGACCTGCCCCGTCATGTCGGGCGGGCCCAAGTACGAATACCGCTGGCAAGATGAACACAAATACAAGAGGCCGACCGCCCTGTCGGCCCCCAAATACATGAGCCTGCTCATGGACTGGATTGAGGTACAAATCAACAATGAGAACATCTTCCCCACCAACGTCGGTAAGTGTTGAAATTAGCCACAAGTTTCAAAATTCAAGAAATTGTGCTGTAAGGCATCTCAGTGGTTGGTTCAAGTCTGTTTAAGTCATCTCATGTGCAAACCGGGCCACCACCCCACTCACAAACAGACTCCCACACAAATGTGGCCACTCTTCAATATTATGAAGCCATTCCAATCATCAAAATTACAAACTTTAATTTGGTGATCTTATGACTTTGGGTCTGATTTCCTCTGGTATTCTATTAGTAAACATATAAAGCAGAAAAAAGTGGATTTTCCCTGTTGGTGATTTAACCCAGTGGCTAGGACCAAAGGACGGGTCACATAGCAGAAAGGTGGGGGAGCTGATGCTGTAATACGCAAATGTTTGTTTTTATGAACTGAATGACTTTAATGTGTAGCCTCTATTTCATTTGAATAATCCTTTCAGTGTGAGTCATACAGAACACCAAGAAAAGCCACTTAAATGATTAACATGTAATGAATACAGAGGAATATTTAAACGAGACACATTACAATTCACATCTGAAATGTGAGGCCTCTTGTTTTTCAGCATCTGCAGTATGTTAGATTACCTTCTGTGCTGAACATTACTAACATCACAGTTAATCTGTTGCTGTGGAATTCGTGGTTTTGTATTATCTCAGATTGTAGCTCTGTGTGTGTGTGTGTGTGTGTGTGTGTGTGTGTGTGTGTGTGCGCACCCTGTGCTTTGGCTCAGCAGCTGACTGACTGCAGAAACATCCCAGCAGTGGATTTAGAAATGGGTCACACGATGGACAGTAGTCTATGAATAGAAACGACCTCTGACGCAGCCGTCCTCTGGAACACATTCCTAAAACATTATTTAATTAGTCAAAGCAAAACGACGTGCTACATTAAACACGGGTTTAGAGATTATCCAGCAGACCGACTCATGTTGGTTTTCCAATCTTGTGTGATTGTGACACTGGCTGCATCTGCATCCTTTTGCCAGCTGGTGTCCAGGCCTGAGGGGAGAAGACAGGGAAAGGTTAATGCAGAAAAGCTGGCCTCACTTTTAATGAAATCCATCAGTAATTTCAAACATGTCTATTTCTGTGGAGCAAATGAAAGGTCACCACAGACTGACTGCAGTGTTCTCGCTCTGTCTCCCATCTGCTTGACTCCCAGGTACTCCCTTCCCTAAGACCTTCATGCAGGTGGCTAAGAAGATTTTGTCGCGTCTGTTCCGGGTGTTTGTCCACGTCTACATCCACCACTTTGACCGCGTGAGCCAGATGGGGGCAGAGGCTCACGTCAACACCTGCTACAAGCATTTCTATTACTTTGTCACTGAGTTTAACCTCACGGACCATAAAGAGCTGGAGCCCCTGGTGAGTAGAAAACAGTTGATATCAAGCAGTGTATAAAGTCACCTGCTATCTTATGTAAAAATCAACCCATGTTAAAACATTGAGATGCTGCATTTGAAGTGATCATGACACAAAGCTGGATTTTTGAGCCTACCAGCAGTATTTTAGAGTAGTGTACGTCCTTTAAAAGATTGTCATAGTTCTCAAAAGAGAATTTAAAGGAATTGTGACAGACATGCTGATTATTGCCATGAGTGGAACATTTTACAGCAGTGATATTCAACTCATTCATATTTATCAGATAACACCAACAAGTCTAAAGCTGGAACTCTTTCAGGCAGTTTTATTTAGGGAATTAGAAAGTTTTAAAAAGAATTAGCACCCCTAGTGGTCAAACCTTGTAAGAGCAACTCTGTTTTTAAACAGCCCCAAACATTTGTGTGGCTTTTCTGTATTTCAGCATGCTGTTGCGTGTTGGGTGATATATAAATTGATACCTATAGATTGCCGATTTAGAATATATAAGTAATAAAAAGAAGATGAAGCCATGGGTGAATTGTGTTCTTTGTTTAGTGTTTGCTAATGAAAACTGAAGTCATGTGACGCCCCGATGGCCCAGGGATTTAGGTCACTGATTTTTAGGCTGCAGCAAAATGTGCTTTGTACAAGCTGCAGATTGCTGCTGCTTAATTCAAGGAGTGGAAAACTACCATAGTTAAGACCCTTTCTGCAAAGACAGTTATGTTTGTTTTCAAAACTAATTTTGTTATTTCACTTTCATTACTTAAAAAACGATGTTCTCTTAAACACTAACCCTACTGATTTCAACCCAAATTTATTATATTATTAGCTGTTAAAGAAGACTCCTCCTGTGAGAGATGTGCATGTGTTAATCAAAAGCTTAGACTGGTAACTCTTTGTTTTCCACCTATATGTTGCATCCAGCAATGTCCTGTTGTGTGATGAGCGATGCATTAGCTTTGGAAACCTGCAAAACCCCAACAACAGTAGATGTAATTTAAACAGAATCTAGTTACTTTAGTCTTAACATTCAGTCGACTGCTGTTATATTCAGCTCTCACTGAGCTGTGTGCGTTTCTGTTTGTCTGCTACAGAAAGAGATGACTTCTCGGATGTGCCACTGAGGGACCTGCGGACACGGCTAAAGGACACATCCGTCCATCTTGAAGACTGCATTGGAGAATGAAAAATGAGCAATCAAATCCAGAGTCTATTTTTATATTTAAGTACTGTAATCTATTTTAGCTGCATACTGTTAGGTCTAACCAAGAAGCCTGTCGTGCGAGGGCGTTCTGTTCTTTTTGAAAGGTTTTCAGACATTTTATCAAAGCACAGTATTAAGAGGTCCATGTTTGTGTTGATGGTTTTTTTTTTCTATTTTATTTGAATCTCAATCATTCCAGGATGCTTCCTTCCTTCTTTCTTTCTGTTTCAAATTATGTAAATCTAAAATTAGTACGATTTCTTACTGTTCATCTGTAAACTCACTATGTTGTTATATTAAAGTGATTCTCAACTCTTTCTGATGCTGATTGTAATGGGCTTCAACATTTTTCTTTTTTTTTCTTTTTTTTTTAGTCTCAAAATATTAAGATCAGGCTGAGGGAAATAGAGGAAATAAACTGAGTATTGGGCATTTTCTTTATTAGTTAAATTATATTATGTGCAGACAAACTAGATACATTTATGGTGACTCAGACATCAAGGTTGTGTTATCTTACACGCTGGGCTCGGAGCCATCGGGCCAGGTTCTCGGATGTCAAACCTGCAGGTGTTTATTGCAGATACTCTTGGCAGCTGAAGGTCACACGAGACTTGAACCTCACATGACAAATACGAGTGGAAAAACATGGTTAATAGGCTATGTTCATGAATGTCCACCAGGAGGCGTCATACTCCCCAAAGCTCCCTGTGTCCATGAACTTTCTATCCTATAGTTACTGCTGTACTCTTATGAAATCTGCCCAGTGTCCTACTTTAAGTCAAGAAGGGGGGGAAGAGGAGCACTGATTTGGGTGAATGATTTGGCTAAGCTGGTTATGTAAGAAACAGGCCAGACTGTACTGTGATGAATACAGAGAGAGGTTTTGTTTTTGGATGAACCCTGCTTATGTGACTGAGCCAGCAATAGTCCTGAACAACCACATCGGTGGTCGGGTATAGTGGCAGTTATCAGTCCTACTGGGCTGGATTATATAAATAGTCACACAGTCTCCCTTATTAACACTGCAGGGGGACAGTTACTCATAATAAACCCATTACATGTACATTTTATTCAAGTCAAACTAGAGAAGTATAACCATCTAAGTGGAGGTTACTCATTATTTAGAATGGCCCCTTTAGGTACACCTCTATACTGTAAGGAAGTCTTCACAAAGCTCATAATGTTTGTTTTTGTTTGACACTGTTGCACATGAGCTAAATTATACACATATGTCCGCACATGTATGTTTCATCACTCCATTATATCAGAAAGGGGAAAAATACAATTCATTGTTACACCCATTTTCTAACCTCAGTTTACAGACAAAACACCAAACAGGTTAATTTCTTGAATTTCAAAATAATAGCACTTCCCGTCAGCACTGTCTGTAGTAAATGTAAACAGCAGTCTTCAGCACATGGAAACACTTGTCACCTAGGCTTTCTGCCAGATAGGATTTCTATCAATCAAGTGGTTCATTTGCCTAAACCTCGCCACACTGCAGTTACTGAGAATAAAAGAACGATTCCGCCTAGAAGGCCTTTCTGGAAGCATATAAAAAAACAAACAAAAAAAAAAAAGTCAGGACCACAAATTTGTAATGACAGCTTAAACTTTGCTAACTTTTCATCTTTTTGGTGCTTGAAAAGTTACTTAAATTTGACCATCAAACGGGTTTAAGAGTAAATATTTCTTTAATGAAAGTGCTAACAGCTTTTATCAGATTTGATAAAGGGCCACAACACTGCGGTTAAGCCTAAAAGGTCATTTTAAATAAAACACTATATTTTACAGGATCATTTTGTGTTAAGACTGATTCTGAAATGTAGGCGTGGCCCAGTTTTTCTGTATTATTGTAGGGTCTTTACCTTACAATATAAAGCGCCTTGAGGTGATGGTTGTTGTGATTTGGTGCTATATAAATAAAGTTGAATTGAATTATAATATATATATATATATATATATATATATATATATATAGTCTGTGGCTACTATTGATTCATATCAATAGTATTGGAATTTACCACACTAGTTACCTTACAATTAGGAATTCTGTAAGGAAAATATGTGAAGCTTTGAAATGATCACTTTTTATTAGTTAAACTACCAACAGTTTATAAATGTACAGCTGAAACGATTAGTCAAAATTATTCTAATAATGATTTTAATGGTAAATGGACTAGTACTGACTGTATATAGCCATTTTATAATCTTACTGAGCATTCAAAGCACGTTAGGCTATAAGCCACATTCATCCATTCATACAGCGCTGTGTTATATGCCTTTAAGTGCTTTTTATGACTTTTTACTGCTGACCTTCCCATTGATAAATAACCTGCTCTGCCTCAGCCACAGCCACCAAGTTGTTGTTCATGTGAAAATATTTCATGCTTTCAGCTTCACAAAGTTGAAGATTGGCTTCTTTTTCTTCAAATAATCTTAATGTATATTAAAAAATTATTATTTGGACAAGGCAACAGTGAAAGTGTCACTTCTGGCTTTGGGTAATTGTGACTACAGGTCTCACTATTTTCAGAATCTTTACAAATCAAACTGTCATTTAATGGAGAAGGTACTGAGCAGATGAATCCATAACAGAAATAATCACTAGCTGCACTCCTATATGAAACAATTCAATTCATGTTTATCCTTATGGTGGCGTTTCAGTACTTTTATTTAAATATACGTCTTCCAGCACTGCTTAAATACCACATTTGAGTAAATAAACTTGAATGACTGATGTATTTACCTGTTACAGTCTGCTAGACACCCCGGCCACATTCTAATGCACTAAACAGCAAACTCATCAGCATCAGCTGCTAAAATGAACCCATTGTCATCTCCGCCCATCAAGCTGGAAAAACACGTTTTGACATATACAGTAATTATGAATTCTGATACGAAAAAAAAAAGAAAAAGATGATGTAACAATCTGCCACAGATAATTCACCCATTGAAATGACCTCATTGCCTGCTGCAACCTGATCCTCTTACAGGATTGTCCCTCCTCTCACAGTGGAGTCATTTCCTCTGAACACTGGGCTGCACTCTGGCAGCATGCATTATGCCTATTACGTGTGAGATGAAATGTACCCGCCTTGTGCTCGTCCCTCCCTCCCTCCCACCCTCGCTGGCGTGTTTTTCTCCTTTGGAATGTACCAGACAGCCTCGAGGGGCTCTGCAGTTGGCGATGTGAAGGGAAGTGTTGGCTACAGGCCAAGAACAAGCTCCAGCCAATCAGACAGAAGCTTGTCCAACTCTCTGCTCAGCAGTGCCTGTCTGTTGTTTTCATGGTACAGTGTGGTTATTTACATACAATCAAAAGGGGTTGGGATGTAATGTGACTCAGCAAATGCCGGACTGAGGATACACCCTTAACGGTTTTGCGGCACATGACTCAGTTGCATCATGCAGTCGTGCAGATGAAAAGTGGCAATAATTTTAGGACGTTGGAGATGGCGAGGCCTCACAAAAAGTTCCAGTAAGATGATGACGTATTTAAATGAGCCCAAAACCAGAACTGGGTTGATTCAGCATCTGATTACTTGGTTTTGATGCAGCAGAATTGCTTTAAAATGCCCTGCTTTCCTTTGGCTTACATCATTCTAACTTGGTGAGTGGTACGGATTAGTCAGGAACAAAAGAAACACACTATAGATGTCCTTCTGGCCTCTAAGAAAATGTGTTGGACATGTTTCACTCTGCCACTAAACTCAACTAACAAAATGCAGTCCTTCCTGTGTATTCAAACCCTTTTCAATCAGTGTTGCTGGAACTGTTCAAAAAACAGTGTTTCCATGTCTCTGGAGAGCTGGGGTGTTTTTTCCCCTGTCCGCAACAAAGAGCCATTTCCCTTTCTGTTGTGGACATGCAAATGTGCATCTGTGCACTGTAATTTTCCCTAATGTTTGCACAATGACAGTGGATATTACAGTCATTAAAAAGCGGAAACCATGCCTGTTCCAACATATCTCACACCTACTCCTTACACAAATGTTTCTAAAAAGCAGCATGGTGGTTTAAATAGTACTAGAATATTTTATTTAAACAAAACAGGTAAGAGAACAGGTTAAAAAAAAAAAGAAACTATATATTATAATGACACTCCTGTTAAAAATACAACTTAGAATTACAGCAAGTTATTTAAAATTAAGAAGTGACACAAGTGCTACTACCCAGGCTGAAAGGTAAAAGGGAAAAACTAGTATTTTAGCCTCTCCCAGTCTGAAATGAGGTAACAAGACTTTAAAAACCTGATTCATACCAATACCCTTTGTTATACACATTTATGTAACAAGAGCAAAGTGCAAGAAAAAAAACAAAACACAAAGGGTTCCCTGCGGCACAAATGGAACAAGGCTGGAACGAAACAGTTGGTGTTGCAACATTTTTTGGCAAATCAGAGAGGGATTGCTGGGTACTGGAATCATTTGATTGGTCTAGTGCACCGTCTTTCTCTTTCTGTAATGCCCCATGTACATCCATTTCTGCCAGAGATTATATTTCGCAACTTGTAGCTGTTTCTTTCTAAGAAGTTTGTTCAGGAAAGGTTGCTTGGAAAAGGGAGCACTCTAGGGTGCTGCGACCTCCCTGCTTAGGAAAAGCATGCATCTTATTGCAAATTAGTACAAGGCTGCTTCTTGGCCTTTGGGAGTTGTATTTGTATGCGCCAGACATTTTCTGAAAACATTTGCAGGTACGACTGCCTTTTAGCCTACACGGACACACATGGTGCACTGTGGTGTTTGTGCACCATATGTGTGCTTTACAGTTTCCCGTTGCTGTCACGCTCATTTAAGTGTGGGCTTTGATTAGCAGAGTTTGGAGGGTATTTGAGTGATTACGTTAACTCCTTACTCTTGTTGAGAAGCTCTATTAGGGTGTGATAAGGTTTCAAACATTTACTAAATAACAAAGTGTCAAACAGCATGAGAAAGTGTTATGATGGGGCAATAATGCACGTAGCTGCAACTACAGCAAAACACTGTGATTGATCCACAGCTTTATCTCTGTACATTATGAGGCTATTGCAGAACACAGCAACAGAGACACGCCTCTGTTAAATCACGTATCAAATGAAACAACCTAGGCTCAAAAAAAGACTATCTGCTTCAGGATAATCTCCCAATTGAGCTCCTTTAATGTTAGAAAGAGTTGCTGTCACCTGAAGGCACGTATCATGAGCTGTTCCTCTCCCTTTTGACCTGTAGTGACACGGACCCACCCCATGCACCCCCTGCACTTGAAAGTGTGATCCTGTTTTCCTACTAAACCCTGCAACTACACCATGTGCTCCTGGCTGGGGATCGTCGGCCAACGGGTTGCGTAATGTTTTCTACTGTTGGGCTTGTGTTTTAGGGGTAGAAGGTGAAAGGAGGAGGAGGAGGAGAGGCAGAAAGCATCCAGTTACAAGACAGCCAACTCCTAGAACAACCCTTACATGGTTTTAACTAAGACATCAAATACATGAATACTAAAGCGGGACTCCAAACCGGGGATTATAACACAGGAAAGGTTTGTTGCATCATGTGCTCACAGTACAACAAAACACGAGCACTTCTAGCATATAAAGGCACCACTTAATAAAATGCTGTGCAGCAATAACTAAACTTCATTATGGGAATACATGGAAATAAATGATCTCATTATCAGAAACCACTTTACTGAGCCTGTCTGAATACCTGCCTCTATATGAGCATATCACACTGCTGTGCCATCTCACAATTAGCAGATGGACTGAGAGATCACACACATTTTCTGCGTCATCAGGAATCTTGGATTCCTTTCATTATCACAACCACGACACAATGTCCTTACCCCGATCTAAACAGCTTCCTCATCGGGCTACAAAACGTGCATGTCAGCCTCTCACAAAAGGTCAGGGGTTCAGCCAGAAAGTTTCTGTCTCTGGAATGCATAACTAAGCAGGATGTGTGTTTTGACTACATTTAATATGTGCAGAAACACATTTTAGCTATCTTAAAAGCTACAAAATATACACTTTAGGCTGATCAAAATTCAAATATTGGAATTATTTTCTTGTTATATGCAGCGGTTGAAAGTAATGTGTATTCACGTTTTAGGAATACTTTAGTACACTTCTGAATAGATAGTTGTCTTTTAAAAAGCCACACATTGTTCTAGATTCAACCACAGTGCAGTACAGATGTATTTTAACCAGCAACAACGATAATAAGGCCGGCTGCATCCAGTACATTGTGTAACTCATAGTTAAGTAAATCATGGACCCATTCTGGTTGTATCATGCAACACTGCATGAGACCATGTGCATGTGCGTTTGTGTACCACAGTGAAGTGCCGCAGCAGCTGAAGTCATGGCACTGGCCCGGTCTCTCTGTGAGGAAGCTGGGTGCCGTGACTCAGGCGGGGACTTCGGTGAACACCCTGTCCGTGGTCATTCATCTCTTGGTATGAGAGTGAAGTCATTATAAACGTAGAGTACTCAGTTTTTGAGACACACAAACATGGGCGTGTTGTTGCTTGCGCTACTTATTTATATATA
>VUQS01036110.1:0-12342 GCA_015108495.1 Heterochromis multidens
TTTCGATAAAGCTTATAGTTAGGGCTGGATCAGGTGACCCTGAATCCTCCCTTAGTTATGCTGCAATAGGCTTAGGCTGCTGGGGGTTTCCCATGATGCACTGAGTATTTCTCTTTCTCTCACCGTGTTTTTACACCTCTCTGCATTTAATGAGCTATTATTAATCTCTGGCTCTCTTCCACAGCATGTCTTTCTCCCCTCACCCCCAACCGGTCGGGGCAGATGGCTGCCCCTCCCTGAGCCTGGTTCCGCCGAAGGTTTCTTCCTGTTAAAAGGGAGTTTTTCCTTCCCACTGTTGCCAAGTGCTTGCTCATAGGGGGTCGTTTGATTGTTGGGGTTTCTCTGTATTATTGTAGGGTCTTTACCCTACAATATAAAGCGCCTTGAGGCGACTTTTGTTGTGATTTGGCGCTATATAAATAAAATTGAATTGAATTGAATTGAATGGACCACGTTCAGCACCTCCATTGCTAAGGCTGCTGCAAGGAGGTGCGGCTGCAAGGTGATTGGTGCCTGTCGTGGTGGTAAACCCTAAAACAGACGGTGGACACTGGAGGTGAAGGGATCCATCATTGTGAAGAAAGAGGCAGCTCATGAGTACCGGCCAAGTGGAACGTGGCTCGATCAGTGGCTGAAGCAAAAACTTGGGTGTGGGAGGAGTTCAGCGAGGCCATGGAAAAAGACTTACAGACTGCCTTGAAGCGATTCTGGCAAACCGTCAGGCGACTCAGGAGGGGAAAGCAGTGCTCTACTCACACGGTGTATAGTGCGGTTGAGGTGCTGCTGACCTCAACTGAGGTGGAAGGAAAACTTCGAGGACCTCCTTAATCTCACTGACACGCCTTCTGTAGAGGAAGCAGAGTCTGGGAATGAGGGGGACGACTCGTCCATCACTGGGGGTGAGGTCACTGAGGTAGTTAAACAACTCCTTGGTGGGCAGGCCCCTGGGGTGGATGAGGTTTGCCCCGAGTTCCTAAAGGCTCTGCAACATCAAGTGGAGATCTGGGGCAGTGCCTTTGGATTGGCAGACTGGGATGGTGGTTCCCATCTTTAAGAAAGGGGACCGGAGGGTGTGCTCCAACTACTGGGGGATCACACTTCTCAGCCTCCCTGGGAAGGTCTATGCCAGGGTGCTGGAAAGGAGAGTTTGTCTGTTAGTCAAACCTCGGATACAGGAGGAACAATGCGGTTTTTGTCCTGGTCGTGGAATGCTGGACCAGCTCTTTGGTGGCCTCAGAATCTCAACTCTGCTTTTAGCAGATGATGTGGTTCTGTTGCCTTCATCAGGTGGTGGCCTCCAGCTCGCACTGGAGCAGTTTGCAGCCTAGTGTGAAGCGGAGGGAATGAGAATCAGCACCTCCAAAGTTGAGCATAAAAGCAAAGCTCTTGATTTACCGGTCTATCTACATCCTTACCCTCACCTATGGTCACAAGCTCTTGGTAGTGATCGAAAGAATGAGATCGCGGATACAAATGTGCTTTCTTTGAAGTGTGGCTGGCGCGGAGTTCAGCCATCCAGGATGGGCTTATAGTAGAGCTGCTATTCCTCCACATCAAAAGGAGCCAGTTGAGGTGGTTTGGGCATCTGATAAGGATGCCTCCTGGGTGAAGTGTTCCGGACATGTCCCACCGGGAGGAGGCCTCGGGACAGACCCAGAACACTCTGGAGAGATTATATCTTTCGGCTGGCCTGGGAACGCCTCAGTGTTCTCCTGGATAAACTGGAGGAGGTGGCTGAGGAGAGGGAGGTCTGGGCTTCTCTGCTTGGGCTGCCGCCTCCAAAACCCGGCCTCGGATAAGTGGAAGAAAATGGATGGATGGATATACTTACAGTACCCAAAATAAAAGTAATCATTGTGTAGAATAATATACATGATATCTGATTATAGTTAGTGATTCATTAATGGGTACATTACTTTAATGTTGCAGCTGAAGATTATTTTAATTAGTTATATACTGATTATTATTATTATTAGAGATAAAACTAACTAATGTTTAGTACAGTAGCTTCAAATGTACAGGATGTCACTAAATGCTAAAATATTATATTAACACTAATCATTTAAAGTTTAAAGGAACTTTTAAAATAACATCCAACAAACTTTTAGCTTTCTTAAAGCCAACCAAACCTGGAAATGTACAATTCTAAACGTTTAACAAGAGATTTAAAAAGACTTACTGTAAAATTAAATTTCACATTTAATGGTTTAAGAGTTGAATTCATGCCATTAACTCAGGATCTCTGATTATGATTGTTCTGCCTTGAGTTTCGTGCCCCCTACTGGGCCTTGTAAATTGTTGTTAGTGTGACATGCACTTTGACCCAGAACAGGAAGTTGGCCATGTTAGTTGGAGGGTTCCTGTAATTATCTGCTGCAGTCCTTTTTCTTGTTTATGCCTTTGAAAGCATCGTCTGTAAGTACTTGTTAACCTCAGTATATAGAGTAACATTTTAGTAACATTTTGATAAGTTTGTGTATTAGTATAACCACACGTCATGTATAGATACGATGGCCTAATATATGAATGTCTGTCTTTTATTACTCCTCTTGACTTGTTGTAGAGTAGATAAGTAAATTTAAAGGCACTTTGATAGGTGCATTCTTTTGTATTTGTATTCTTATATTAGATATATTGTAGCTTCACCTCTCTTTGCTTTAACATTATACTAGTGACTATACAATCCAACTTAGACATTATCAAACATACATATGGAGTTGTACTATGTAATTCTATTAATCTCCTTGCTATTGTAGTCTGTGTTCATATGTTTTAGTTTCACTCTGATTCAATGGTATATGGCGGTGCAGCTTAAAATAAAGCACCTGGAGCATGGACGCTATATCCTGACTCCCATATTCTTTTGAATGGAGTTTGGCTTGCTGCTGAATTGTGTATCCACGCTCACAAGCACACAGACACGAGAGCAGTACAGCGATTATGTGAATAAACAGAGGAAAATAGAAAGAGAAAGGAGTTTGTGAAATAAGGACAGGTGAATCAGTCTGAGTCAATAAAACATTATCGTTTAATGTTTGTCATTAATCATGAATCCACAACACAGCCGTTTGTTTAGTGAGTAGGAAAAACGTGAGTATTTACATCTACCATCATACACGTCACAGTTTATACCCATGCTAACACAACAAAGACTTTTATATACAAGAAATACTATTAGCGTCATCATACAAAGGAGCGCCATCGCTGGAACTATCTAGATTTTTCATTGATGCAAAATACACAAAATCATAATAAATGTCCTCTCAGCTGCCCTGAAATGATCAGAATAATTAGACAAAGTGAACTTGGATTGCTTGCTGTTGTCCGGGTTTAAAAACTGTTTTACATCAGAAAACACAAGGCAAGACGATCACAGTCTACATGTATACGAGGTTTGCCCTTTATGGCCGCTATAAATACACCCTCTCCTCCTTTATGTACATAGAAATCAACCCGTCTCCTCCGTGAGCTCCATCAGCTTTCCCTCCACTGCAGCTTTTACAAGAAAAACAAACTGAGTGGGGTCACACAGCTCACTGCTAGCCTAACCGGTGAAAGTACCAAACTATTTTTATTTCCCTGCCATCCAACGTGTTCAAACCAGAAGGAAAACATCCTACAAAGAAATCTCCGATCATAAAGTGGCTTTGCATAGTTCATCGTCAATTCCACTCAAATCCTAACACTTCATGACTGCAGATTAAGTGTGTAGGACTATTTGTGTAAAGGGACAGTTCACGACAAAATCAACAAGTCTGTCCTTTAAATCTGGCCTGTAGTAACCGTTTAGTTCTGGGGAGATTCCGTTCTGCCTTCCTTTGAATATAAAGGAACTACATAGGACTAGATTTGTGGTCCTCAAAGAAAAGAAAAATTAATAAATAAAAAAACCCACAATGCACATGTGTGCAGTTTCATGAGGAACTATTTTCTTTATACTGTCTACATCCACCAACCAAAGGAAAAGTGCAGCCAGGTCACTCTTTAGTGAGTGAGTATTGAATATAGGCAGGCCAACTTTAATGACACCATTAATGTTTACATCCCGTCAGGCTGTCACTTTATAGAAAAGATGGCCGTAGACACCGGAGACGTGACGCGTTGGTTTTGAAGCCCTGCTGTGAAGCATTATTGCTGACGCCATCTTAGCTTTCTGGAAACCAGACATGATGAATCGAAGCTGAGGGATGCTGAACATTCATATAGTAGCAACGTGTCTATCACACAGCAGGAACACCCTGCTTCAATGGGTGCTGAAACTGGTGATAATCACTGGGTAAATGCTTACTGAGGTCACAGGTCAAGCAAGCAGTGGCCTTGTTTTCTAACCTGACGTGCACCTCCCTGGAAATGTAACTACGTGTCAGGTCGACGCAGCCTGCAGCTGCTGTGATTGGTCTGTTCAGCACTGTCGATTCCTCCTGTGCATCTCCTGCTACTTTTTCCCCGCAGTTTTTAAATTTATCAGTGAGAGAACAGCAATCATCGTCTCAATATAAGGACTCACAAATGTCAGCAAATTCCTGGAGAGAGATGCTGAAACTATCAGAATGGACGTGAGGGAATGTACAAAGTGGAAAAACAAATATATTTACCCCCCAAAAAACTGACCACAACAGAGAGCGGGGACCCAGGAGGGAAAAAGGCCAGGCATTTTATTTCTTTCTATCGGCTGGCACTGCCTATAAAACACCATTAACCCATAATGCACCAGCACGAGCAGAAATGCAATCCAATCCCAGCATCCACCCTCACAGACTTTGAGAAAGAACACAGTTACTGGGGATAAGAAATAAAAAGGGCATAAAACTGTAAAATAACAAGCATGAGAGGAGCAACAACACAAAGATACAAGAAAATCAGATGAATGCCACATGTGCAGGTGTAACATGTCATAAAGTGCTGTCACATCCATGTTCATACCATTCTGAGTTCTCATGAATTCACATTACTGCTGCAAACAGAGATGACATCATTTAAATGTGCGAGGCTCATTCCTGCGGAGTGATACAGTTAGCTGGTTTAATTCAGGGGAAAGAAAATAGTTCCCACATGAAACATCTTACAGCAAGGTCTGTGGATACGTTTCTTTCTTTTGAGTAACCTGGTTAACAGTTCTCAGCATTACTGCTGAGCAGCTCAGATTCAACACAAGTACCATTTAGTTCAAATATGTTAAAAAGAAGGCAGGAAGCTTAAAACTGGGTAAGTTACAGCAACAGTACAGGAAACACAATGTACACTTTGATGTTGCTGTGAACTGTTCCTTTACTGTACTGTATGATGTCAGTCAGCATCAAACTTTATTTACTGTCTTCCTCTCCCTCGGGATTAATTCTTTCCTGATATAATACAAATGAATGACATACTGCCAGTAAACTGGTGTAACAGCACACGCTGCTGTGCTTTCATTACTGCAAAGCTTATTTCTCTTTGCTGAAATGCTTCTCTGACCTGCCTGTGTCATTTATTTACACCATCTGTTTGATGCACAGGTCTGCCACAGCAGCTCGGCTAACACTGACTGCAGCAGGACCACGATGCTTTAGAGAGAAACGACCGACGCATCTGAGACTGAACAACTGAACCTTTCTGTTGGTGAAGGTTTCAGGAGGATAAATGCAGTGAGGTGATTTCTAAATCTTTGTATAAACTTTCTATTAATCTTCAGCTTTTGTAAAGACAACAAACACAAAAATACTGTGTGAGAAAAACTGTTTAAAACAGAGGTAACGTTATATGTTACTGGCATGAAGACGAAGGCGTCAGTGCTATAGTGAAATAAGACAGACTTTTTAAATGACTGTAAATACATAGAGCATATTAATCCATCATCAGCTGCACTGATTCAGTCTGAGCAGGACCGACTCAAACCGACAACAATGCTTCGACTCGGTGTTTAGCACAAGGACGAGACAGGAGTCCAAAATCAGAGACAGAGATGATCTTTCAGGGAATCAATGAAGTCAAGTTCTTTTTAGATGTAATTTCTTATTAAAAGAAGAAAAAAAGATTTAGATTTTCTGTTTTTTCAAACACGCCGATAAAACGTGAAGCTAAAACTCTAAAAATTGAACAGATGAATGATTTCTGGATCCTAAGAGAAGAGCAGCATTTTTACTGACACAGATAAAATCAATGAAATCATCTGACTGACAGATCCACACGACTGAAGTTACTGATGTCAATCATAGTGTTTAAAATGGGGCGGAGCCTGTGAAGTGGTTCGAGCAGGTAACTCGAGCTGTGATGCATAATTCACCTGTAACACCCCCGAGTCTCTGCACATCATACACCAAACACCAAACTTCTACCAACACTGTGATGTTGCTTGACGAAGGGTGCAGCCTCTGCGTGAGGCACAGCACGGCACTTTAATGACTTCAATGACTTTTCTAAGTGGGGAAAAGCAGTAAAATCACCTCGGGACCTCTTTTCTTGTATTGTTATGAGGCTAATTCAAGCAGCACACACTGACTTATGTCAGCAGGAAATGCACAGGTGCAACAAACTGTCTTACTTCACTGCCAAGTCAGTGAATGCAGCACACACACATCCAGGAGCTGAGCATTTAGTGCGGACCCATTCTGCTCATTTTGAGCTCCATGCTTTTTTTTTTTTTGCTTGACTCAGAGTTAAAAATAGCAGATCATCTCCTACTCCGTCTGAAACGAGCCGTTTTAGCTCCTGTCTCTTTGAGGCCGCTCTCCCTTTAAGTGAACTGCCTTCTGATTGGCTGCCCTTTGTGAACAGAAGGTTTTAGCAGCAGCTTGGTAGGGCTTCTTTGTGGCTGGGAAGACCACATTAAGGTTATCCTCTCTCTTTGACATCGCACAGAAAATATGTGTGAAAATGAGTCCTTAGAGCAGTCTGAAGCCTGAGTGTCTGCCTCACAGAGATTACTGCCACATGCACTGACCTCATTAGAAACTATGGCTGTGTTTAACCCAAGCATCCACCCTCATAAAATTTGCTTGGACTTGAGTCAGAAACAATGAACTACAGTGCAGAGAAAAGCAGTGTGTCACCAGCCCTCTAACACATTGTCACATTAATCCAGGACTCTGAGTTTTCTGCACCTTTAGGAGGACCAAAACAGGACAAAACTCAAACACAATGTTCAGCTTCACAATGCAAAATGTCCAGTGAGGAAGTGATCAAACACCAGGCGATTCAAAAACCCACACAAGCTAACGGCAAAAAGGGAAAGAAGTGATCAGGGTGACAGTCGGCACACGATCGGAAAGTAAAAAGTTTAACATATTTAAAACAAAAGCAAACAAAATACAAAAGTATGAGCCTTCTCAGTACTTTTACACGTCTACTACAGACGTTAAATCAGCAGGATTTAATGTCCTTGGTGTTCAGTGGTTTCTTAAACTAAAAAGACATCAGTGCACAGAACAGGAGTTCTCCAGTGCTTCCAGTTCTTCACCTCAGTCTCTGAAACTTTCAGTGAATGAACATGCATACAAAACAGTACCCTGATTAAAAAAAGTACAGTCATTACTTTCATAGAAAAAATGCCAAAAAAGTGTATATTTACTTCAGTTAATATCTCTAGAAATGTCACCAGTCCGATACCTCACACATATTTACAGGTTCTCCGGCTGAACGCATCACCAGCTAAAAAAAAAAACCGAAGAAAAATCATCTTTTATCATCTCAACCTTCAGAGAAATCATCTCCTTACTCCTGTCATCATTTTCAAAAGCTGCAGCAATAAAACCTTCAGGTGTCTGAAGCAACTACTTCTGGCTCATAAAGCTGTTTATTCTGCACATTTCTTTAATCAAAAGTATAACGACTGAATATAAATTATATCTATATACTTCTCTATACTGTATTACACGTATCTACATACTCTCATACCGAAATATAAACACTTCTCGTCTTTGTCATTTTTCTCTGATGAAAATCTTCGGTGCTCTGTTCACATAAAGAAACACAAAGTGGTGACTTAAAGGTACTTTTTGTAAATTCTTCTGCTTAAATGGTTTAAAACCTTCTGAGATTTAGTAAAGTTATCAACAGAATATAAATGCCATTATTGTGTAACTCTAGTTGAATTAGGTCCAGGCAGTACTTTGGTGTAATACCGTTTTGTGCCACAAGATGGTGCAGTGAGTCACCTACTGTTAAAACACTGCCTCCTGGTGGTGAAAGTTTTAGTTACATAGTTACAAAAAGTACCGTTAACATTTATAGCCGTCATTCATGTGAAAGAAATAATGATATTAGTTATTTTCTTTAAGTTTGGCCGTTTTAATGTTTTTAAATGATCTCAATCAGTGATTCCCAAACTTCAGAAAGCTGTGGCCGACTTTGGAATCAACACACACCACTAAACACTTCCTGATGCCACACATACAAGCCCCAGCGACAGGTCGTCACTTCTAACAAGTCTTTCTTGGTTTCTTGTGGCACATTGTGAACATTAGCTCTCCATCCATTAGCGTTTCCTTTCAGTCCCCCCGTCCCACATATCGAGACTATGCCCCACATTTTGTTTGGCTCTAGTTCAGGACTAGGTAGGACAGGCACTTTTCTAAAGTCTGACTTTTTTTTAATGGATCTGAAAAAACTAGAACTGACAACAAATACAGGGAAACTATTAAACTGGGTGAAGGTGGTGGAAGGTGATTCTCAGAGAATTATTGTGTCTTTTTTTTAGTTAATCTGCAGTTTTGCAGAGAGGAAAACATGACATGAAGTGACGCAGGTCTGCTGATGCATGAATGCATCTCTACTGAAGCACAAAGATGATGAATACGTGAGAATAAAAAGACTGCAGCATACACAATGACATGAACCTAAGCTTCTTTTTGTGCTTACTGCATTGATGTAGGAAGGGAGTGAGGAAACTCCTTCATGTGCTAAATGTCAAACCTGCAACCTGCGGTTTTTCTTTTTGCAGTTTTGTTTAAGGTTATATGAAAATTTCAGACTTCTCACACAGATCCACTCTCCTACATCGAGTCTGATGGACTGTGGTCACCCTGCAGTACCTTCACAGCCCACTTTAGGAATCACTGATCTAAATAATCCCTCAGTACAACTCACCAGTTCTGCTTTGTTTGTTCTGCATTTACATTTGATTTTTACATAAATGAAAGTGCTTGTAAAGTGCTGCTTGTCCCTGTGAAACTGGTTTTTATCCTGTTGAGAATGGTCGTGTTTGAATCATGAGACCTGTTCGGGTGTGTAATCATGACACTTTTATGAGTGTCAGCCCCCCCCCCCTCCAAAAAAAATAAAAAATCAAGATGCAGTGACATGAGGATGATTTGGTTAAAGGAAATACTTGTCAGAGGTCAGGGACACGGCTGGTTCGTGAGACAGCAGACTGAAACCTTTAGAGGTTACTGGGGGACAGCAGGGGGGCCAATCAGACAGCTTCCTTCATGACCCAGTTTTTAGTTTGGCTCTGGCTCTCATTTCTTTTCTTTCTCTCTTTTGAGAAGAGTTTGTGATCTGTTCCTACAAACCATAAGGGGGTGTCCTACTCCTCCATGATGCCGTGCTCCCATGCCACTTTAGCCTGCTCATCCTTGGTGGCTGCGATTATGGGCTGGGAGATCTTGCGTGGCATGGGCCGCGGTGCGGGAGGTGGCGGTGCTGCAGACTGGCTCATCAGGGAGTCCTCTTCAGGGATGCAGCCCTCTCTGAGGTAGGGTTTAGGGGGCAGCGCTGGAGGCTCATGGAGGTGGTAGAGAGGTGGGTGGTGGGGGATGTAGTGCGGGTGGAAGTGATGGTGGTGGTGGTAGTAGTGGGGGTGTTGGGGGTGTGGCAGCCCATCCTGCTGCTGTGTTTGTGGAACTCCACTGGAGGCTGAACCCAGAGCCTGGGGCTGGATTTGGCACCCTGCCTGAGCGGGGGTGACGCCTCCTGGGGCTGAGTGGCTGCGGCAGGGCGGGGGCTTGACTCCGTCCAGGACTTCAGGTTCAGAGACGCTGTACCTGACGGGCTGGTAAGGTGAGTCGAGGTCCTCCTGGTCGGTGGTCCAAGCCTGGCTGCTGGGGACGGACTCCAGGGTGTCTGTGCGGCTGGCGGTGGGGTCGGAGGAGGCGGGGCCGCCAAAGTTGCTCTCACTGAGGGAGGAGACTCCGGAGCTGGCGCTGCCTGACAGGGTGGAGTTACTGCCATCCAGGATGGACTGCGGACTGGTGGGCGAGGCAGGTATAGGATGCAGGGGAGACTGGAGAGAGAGGCGAGGGAGAGTTACACAGACGTTCACAACAGCTGGTTTTATTAAATATGTTTGATGTACCAACACGGAAAAGAAAAAGACAGAAATGTTGATATTTTATATGTTTTGTGTTACTTAATAAAGCAAACAGCAACATAAACATAAAAATTATGACTCATTTACAATTCTGTAATATCTGGTGAAGTGTAGAAGCAAAACAATGAAAGCATACTGTACATGAGCAGACATATTTAAAGATTCAAACACACCAAGTCACATAAATAAATACATAAAATCGCAGGATTTTGCAACAACAGTTTAATTAAAAAAGGGGTTCAGGAAAAGGAAATATGAACTCCATGAATAAATATTTCTGATGTGAGAATAGGAACAGGACACAGGAGTGTAAAACGAATCAGAAATGGAGACACGAGGGAAGCTTCCTCAGATGATTCCTTAGTTATTAACGTTATTTTCAGCTCTTAGTGCAGACACAGCTCAGCTGGGAACAGATGAACGATGCTCTTATTTCTGTCCTTTAGTTTCCTTTCAAGCTGCCATTAAAAAGTACAAACACACTGAAACACACAGACAGTAATGTGCCCTTCTTGGGGAGTGTACACACACACACACACACAAACACACACACACACACACACACACACGGCTGGACCGACAGACCAACAGCAGGTGTGAGGAGGAAGAGGAGGAGGAGGAGGAGGGTACCTTTCTTAAGGAGCGCGCAGGGAGAGCTGGAGGGAGGTCGCTGACCTGGTGGTGGAAAGCGTCAAAGTGCATCGACAGGTGTTGCCCTACAGGGGGAGACACAGCAGGACTGACTGAGAGAAACTCGCACACACACACACACAATTCAGAGGAGGAGAGGAGGAAGGAGGAAGGAGGAAGGAAGGTCAGAGGGTGGAGAGAAGGGAAGAGTGAGAGAGGAAGTAGAAGCAGGTGAGAGGAGTTAAAACAGGGAAAGAGTGGAGGAGTGTGTGAGGAGGGGAGGTGTTGAGCTCTGAGATTGTTTAAATGGGAAGATTGCAGCATTTTTATTTTTTATTTTAGTTGAAATAAAAGGTCTGTATGAAAAACGCTTTGAGCCCTGCACACGTTTCCTGTGAGGTTTCAGAAACTTTGACATGTGACTGAAATCTGACTTGTGATGCTCGAAGCTTTGAAAAGCCCGGATGAGTCTGAGGGCTTTCTGCCAATGAGCAGTACGAGTCTGTCTTCACAAATACTCCTGAATGCTGCTTTGAATCCCTGATCACAGAGGCCATACAAGAGCGGACGTTCCTAATATGGTCATCTCAGGCACAGCAGCCCCACCCATTTGCTGTTTAAACTGTCTCAGCCAATCAGAGGACAGCTTGCTTAAAGGAAAGGTGGCTTTAAAAGGAAAGAAGCTCAAACAGCTTTTTTCAGACAGAAGATGAACTGAGCGGCTGCACCGAGGCCCAGAAAAAGATAAGATTATTTTAACTATGAATCATGCAAAGCTAATCTAATAGAGGCCAAGAATAAAAATACAGGTGTACAGTGAGCATAATACGTACCCTACGCTCAGATAATAGAGCAATTATTCCAGTGAAGCACCACTGCTGAGAAGACAAAGCACCTCAGAGGGTACGTTATAGTCTGCCACACACACACACACACACCATAATCCCAGACATCCTTATCACCAAACTGGACTACCTTCAGATCCCCCCCACCACCTGCTCCTGGATCAAAGATTTCCTCACCAACCGGCCTCAATCCGTCAGACTTGGCCCCCACCTCTCTCCCCCACCGTCACTCAGCACTGGTTCCCCGCAGGGCTGCGTTCTCAGCCCCCTACTGTATGCCCTGTACACCTACGACTGCACACCAACCCACCCAACCAACGTCATCGTCAAGTATACCGATGACACCACCGTGGTCGGGCTCATCTCTGATGGAGACGAGACAGCGTACAGGGCGGAGGTAGAGAATTTGTCCTGCTGGTGCTCAGAAAATAAACTGAAACTGAACGTCCTCAAAACAAAAGAACTCATCATGGACTTCAGAAGGCACAGACAGGTCCACCCCCCTCTCATTATATATGGAGAACGGGGGGAATCTGTCTCCACCTTCAGGTTTCTGGGCACCCACATCTCCACTGATCTCAC
>VUQS01036112.1:4721-17865 GCA_015108495.1 Heterochromis multidens
CGCATCCATTCGTGCACTTGCATACGTGAGGTGTATGTGTGCGCTCAGTGGCCTAGATCAGGATTCGGAATCCCCTCAATCTGTTGGCATGGCAACTCTGAGATCGACTCAGCACTAAAAAGAGAAGCAGAATGACAGGAGCTTGCATGTCACAGAGGAAGTGATTTTATTTATTGAAGGATGTCCGCCCCAATCTTCAGTTGTAGGATTAAAAGTATGTGCAGTATACTGAAAATGCGCTGTGTGTCCTTGTGATGAGCTAATTAACTGACAGGAAGAAGGAGCGTGATATTATACTTGGAGCACCAGCTGGGCAAACCATTGTGCCGCAGTAAGAGGAGCAAAGCGGTGAACTTTTTATGTAACACCATGACCGTGTTTCTTGCATGTCTTCCTCTCTATCTGTTCCTTTTTTTTATGCAACATCTGCCTCTGCATATGCATCGCCTAATAAAGTATGAATGATGGAGGAAGGTGTATGTGAGAGATAGAAAAAGGCATGATGTGTAAACAGCTCTTGTGCTCCTCCTTTCTGTCCCCCCTTTTTTTTCCCTGCAGCTGTATTGACTGTTTGTCCCTCTGCCCTTATAACCATCCATCCATCCTCATAGTCTTAATGAGGCCTCTTGCCCCGCCATCATCATTATGTGCATGCATGTGTCAGAGGAAAGGGCTGCATGTGCACAACTGTATGTCCCAGTGGCATCCCTGTATTGTCTTCCACCCGCCTCCGCAGCAGGAGGAGATGTGTAAGCAGTGTGAATGCCGGCAACCCCCCTGTGTGTGCGTTTTCTGCATATGTGTCACACTGCCACCCCCACAGCAACCCGGCCCACCGGGGCTGATAGCCTGGTGATGACTCATCACCACTCCACCCCCTCTTCAACTCCCCTCTGCTGTCTCTTGTATTCTCCCCTTACTCTCCTCAATTTCTTCTCTTCGCTGCCCTGTTTTTCCTCTTCCCTTACCCCCCTCTCTTCACCCTGTCATCTATCCTTTCATCTTCTCCTCATCCAGACTTCTTTTTTTCCTTTGATCCTCCTCTGTGCGTCACTCTTTTCCCCATCTTCTTTCCCCTCTTCTTCATCTCTACTCTTCTTCCTTTGCCCCTCTTGCCTCCACTCTTCTAATTTTCTCTTTCTCCTTAATTTCAGCCATTTGTTTTCCTTCATTTATTCCGATCCTGTCCTGGTCTGCTCCTAACCCATTCATTTATCGCTCCCATTGCTTTTTTTTTTCACTTCCCTCTCATTCATCTTCAGCTTTTGCTCTCTTAACAGCACTTCTTACATTTTACTACCTGTTTTCTTCTCTCCATCTCCCTTCTTCCACCTCCTTCCCTCTGGCAAACCTTTCCGGTTGAGTCCTCCCACTGTATCTTCACCGCAGATCCTAACTGAAATGAGTAACAGTCTCCCACATCAGTGACTTGTTGGTTCAGTCTCTCTCAAGGCTAAAATATATTACCCTGTTGCTTATCCACCCCCTGAGTGATGGGGCCTCTCCTATGACTCTCCCAGCACACTGAAACAAAAAGTGGCACACAAACAGGTGCACAGATGCCTAAATAACACTAATGTTAAAGGTTTGACAGAGAATAACATGTGACTTTTTTTATTCACGTAAACTTCCAGTGGGAAATATTTTGGTCATGGAGTGACGAGAATGAGGAGAATGTGATGCTTCCTTTTTTTTTCTCTTTCTCTCTCTCTCTGCTTTTTTAAAAAAAATTTTTTATCTCCTGAGCATGGCTGAAATGCAAGCAAAGGGGTCATCTTCAATAATTTAAGGTTGATTTAGACATTTAAAAAACATGGTTTCTTCTTTATAATTTTTTTTTTTTAACTTTATGCTATTTATGAGGGAAAAAATGTTTTAAGTTCAATATCTTGATGGTGAATGGTTGCCCTCTTCTGGTTTGTCTGACTCCTACAACTGTAGTAAAAATAAATAAATAAATAAAAATCTGTCCTGATTCAATCACCGTCACCTTCATAAATCTGTTCAAAAATATTTCTGTTCATCTGCACAACTTATTAATAACATTAGACCTGTAAATACCACCTAGTCAAGTCGTGGACTGGACAGAAACCCATATAATTAAGCAGGTACGTACAGGTATTTATTTAACATTATAATTAATGCACTAACCCTTTAAAAAAAAAAAGTGTAATTAAAATACTGTGTAATTAAAATTTAATTAGCAATTCCAAAGAGGCTTTCAGAAGTGAAAGATGGAGTTGGCGATGGGTTCCCCTCTACAAAACCCTCCATAGACAAATAGTAGAGCCTGTGTGGTACAATAACACAAGTTGAGAATAATGTAAAATTTGAGCATTTCTTTGTGGGTTTTAAATAATATACATCGTAGTCTAGTCTTTTTTTTTTTTTGTAACAAGTAAGCGGTGTAATAAGGGGAACGTTCACGCGTGTTAACTCTTTCTCAGCGGTCACATGACGGTCTTACGGAAATTCTTCAGGACTCGAGTTGTCCACATTAAAGAAGAAGAACATCGAAAAGACAAAGTTGTAGCCTTCAAAATAAAACAAAAAGTCGACTGAACGTCCACGGGTGTATTTATTTTGAAAGGAAAGCATTTCCTTCACCCGTACGCAACCCTGGATGCCTGCGCGTAGCCGCCGCAGCGCTTCGTCCGTGGGAAGAAAAAGATGTTATTCGCTATTCGGCTTCGTAGCTGCGTCTTCTAATTCCACCTCGAAGGCAAATCCTTCCCTCCAGTGAATTTCAGTGAGACGGACACTGAAGACTGGAAAGGGTAAGTGGATAACAGGAATTTAAAACTTTTTTTTTTTTTCCCCTACAAGAGAAACTTTCCTCGAACCGCTGGTTAGAGAAGAAGCATAAACTCAGCGCTTTTAAATGCGCTTACTGCGGGGTGGTCCGCACTGAAAAACTGTTCTCCAGGTTATTTTTACGCGTTGGCTGCTGGCGCTGAATTTATTACTCAGCGACGCATGAACTTACAAAACAGGTTTTTTCAGTAGGCTCCAGCGACTGAGGCTACTTCTGCTTTTAGGAGTTGACCAATTGATGAAGAAGAGTTTGATTGGATTAATGTTAACTCGTTTCTTCAGCTGTTTTCCCAGGCTGCTCTATTCTTTCTCTGGTAAAGGCGGACTGCCTACGACGGGACTGTTTATCCCCAGTGGAATTCATTATTTCTAATCTGGGTTGCATGGATGGTTTTATGGTTAAATCAAGTTTGTTTATAGATTATAGAGTGAAGGGAGCTTCTCACGTAGAAATTCCCTGAACTGTGAGTATAAGCAGGTGGAGCTGTGACAGGTGATCATCCAGGCTTTAGTACAGGAGATCAGGTCAAAACCCAGCGAGGTAATTGCCGAAGATTTCTTAAACAGCTTATTTCTGCTTTTTGTACAATAGGACAAGAGTCACCTCTTAGATCCATTTTTTTTTATAAACGTATAGAAGTTCAGAAGGTGTCATCAATAGTGAAACTTTCAGCGTGCTATCAGATAAGTTATTAAGAACAGTGGAAACTGTGTCTGTGTTTCTCCTGTTTCTTTGATATAATTTCCTTTTACATACTATATATACTATGTGTGTGTGTGAGTTATAGTGGAAGGAGATTAGCATTTGCGTGTGGCTTCAAGCTTTAAAATAGACTGCATTTTGCATGACTGACTCGATCAGTAGACCCTTAAAGTTGGTGAAGACCATTTTTTTAAAGTTGTTCAGTTGTTTTTTTTTTTTTGCTGAGGAAAATTTCTTCAACCATGAAAATGATGTTCCTCTTCGTTGTGGTTCACTAGATATGATTATGCTGCACAAGCCTCACAGTTGCAAAACACTGTAAAGTAAATGAAAGTCAGTCGTTTTATCGCTGGCCTATCAGAGAGATTGAGCAAGGCATTTGGTCTTGCCATGGAAAGCGGATACCCTTTTATCGCTCTGAAGGGCAACAAAAAAATCCATCCATTAAATTAGACCTACTGACCTTATTTGTCCTGCAGTAAAATGGAAATGGGAAATTACTAAATATGTGGCTGTCTCCCTTTGGCTTTCATGTGCATGCTAAGAGTCACATAATGTAGTATTACAAGATGTCTATCAAGATGCAAATCCACATATCTGCCAGTATAAGATGTGTGGTCTGTCAGTATAACACGCAGTCTAGATTGAGTTCATCCTAGCAAATCATAGTTACAAGTTTTAAATTGACTGGATTTCTGCAGAGGAAACTATTGTTAGCACTGATGTCGTGTTGCAGATGCAGTATTTGTCAATATCTGTCACCATCTTTCTTTACCCCCCTTGTGTCATCCATTTTTGTGTCTTTCTCTTTCTCTCTCTCTCTCTCTCTCTCTCTCTCTCTTACACACATGATTACTTGGTTTTGAATAACCCTGAAATGAGGTGAGAGGAGAGCAGTCTCAGCAGACAATTGAGCAGTCCATATTTTAAGGTTTTACTGAAGTTTGAAAGTGTACAACAAACTACTGCACAAAACAGTTCGCACAGCTATCTAGACTGGACTGAAATGAGAAATCGGCAATGAAAAAGAAATCCATCACATTTCAGTCGAATTTAGACATGCACTCCAAACAGTGCTGGGAGAATCAGGCTGGGATATTGTCCAAAGTTTCACTTTCTCATACAGCAGCAGATCGCTTGCTTCAGATGTGGAAATGATCAGTCTTGTTTAAACAAAGGAGCTCCCTGAATATAGGCAGGACATATCACATCTACTGACTTGCTCTGAATTACCTGCACTTTCCTCACGTGGGCACAAACGGGCATCATGCAGGCCTTTTATTAGAGAGCTGGTTAAAGATTAAGGATTCAGGTGGAATTTGATTTAAATAAAGGTTAGCCGAATGGCATCAGGAGACTTGGTTTTTTTTTCTATCTTTTTAACTTTTTTTCACTTCTTATTGTTCACCTGATCATAAACTTTGTCAGTGAACCCTGGGTTTGGTAGTTGGGTTATTCTACTCTGAGATGCATCATAATGTTGTTCATACAGTATTTACGGTTAGTGGCTCCATGGTGTTGTGATTCCCTGACAAGCAAACGATTCCCAGTCTGAGACTGGGAGGAGGCACAAATCTCTGGGAGGGGTGCGTCAATCTGTGCCAGTTCAAATATGTGGATCCATCTGCTGTGGTGACCCCTTGCAAATAAGGGAGCAGCTAAAAGAAGCTTTAGTTACGTGTTTTTGCATCTGAGTTGTATGAGCCATCGTGCAAGAAATAAAGAGAAGGCCACAACCAAGGCAAGAAATTCTGCAGTCCACTCCAAATATAGCATTATAAGATTCTTGTGCCACATACATCTGAGCTTGTATCTAAGAGATGTTTCCATAAGTCTTCCACTTTTGGACAGGCCTGAAAACGTATGTCTAAGCGTGCACGTACACATTGCACAGTTTTTATCTTTTCCTGTTGTCTCCAGAGCCTCTGTTGTCAAACAGGTGGAGTCTGTGAGTTATTTTACATTGTAGCAGCCTGTGTCTGGCACATATTGATGGTGTGCACACATACCCAGCTTCTCCCTGACATTTTGCTTCAGACATCCCTCCTCAGTTGTCTGTATGGTTCACAGTACCTCATATGCAATGATGTCAAAATATGTTGTTTTTTTTGTCAGAGGCTGGTGACTTTAGTCCAATTAATGAACTCTGAGGTTAAATACAATAGTTCAGTTGGGTTGTTGTGGGAAACCTTCTAAAATGTTGCAGCCCTGGGAGTTAGTGGTAAGTGTGCGTGTGTGCGTGCGTGCACAAATAAGGTTGTTCACTAGAGGACATTGTTAAGATGCATTGCTGTACTGGCAGCACTGAGTCACTATTCAGTCCTAATTGAAAGTGGGCTGAAAGCAGCAGTGTGTCTGGTGATGGGTATCTGAGTCATGTCTCTTGTATATGCTGTGTTTTTCAGCAGCCCTTATAAGGACGGCATCGCTCCAAAACTCCGGAGATTAAATGAAAAGTTACAGCAGTGCAAATCTTAAAAAATCTGGTATATCGAGCAGTAGCAAGCAGCTTCATTGTTTACTACTTGACCTGAAAGATCAGGTGGCATTACAGTGACAAATGAATTTTGGACTTAGAGTCATTAAGTGGCCAGAGACAGGACTCCTGATGAATGCAAATTTGCTCCGTATTCACCGCTTGTGTTAGAAATGAACTGATACTGAATTTTTTAGTTAGATCTGGGCGTAGATAGTAGGGACAAAAAAAAAAAAAAAAAATTTTTGTCTTGACCTCTTCTACACAAACTCTTTAGGAAACACAGGAAGAGGAAGAGAGAAAGCATTGCTGTATGTATGTTATTAGTTATTGTTTTTGCTTTTTGGTACAGAAAATATATATTGGAGACACTGTTCTAAATCTCTTAAACACATCTTTGTGATTTCTGTACTGACTGATGTACATGGATACTGTGGATAATAGTAATGTGTGATCTGGCACAACTGAAGAGTTCAGATGACAGTGTTTTTTTTTTTTTCCTACAGCTTCTTTCTCTCACTCACTCGCTCTGACTCTCATTATGTTAGGTGTATCACTTGTTGGGAGCTTTCATTGCACTCACTGTAACATAACATCTTTTGATCAACTCAACTGATAGAATTTCACTTCACCTGTCCCTTGTCAGTTTCAGTCCACATGCGATGCAAGTGTGTGTGTGTGTGTGTGTGTGTGTGTGTGTGTGTGTGTGTGGAGTTGTTCTCACAGTAAGACCGAAAGCAGAAAAAGGAGAAACTGGCACAACTTTAGTAGTGACTCTAAGCTGAAATGAGACTAGTGCAAATAAAAGAGATGAATAAACAGTAAATAATGTTTAGATCAAGCCCGATATTGCCCCGTGTGCCTCGGTGAGGAATACAGCTCATTCATTAAGCGCTGGTGTCAGATCGGTACTCAATATCTGCAGGTACCCTAAGCCCAAGGCGTTGGTAGCATATCAAAACTAGGAAAACTTGGATTGGTGCATTCCTACTCGATACAAGTTGTTATCGTATCCATTTGGCGGGCTAGCTCGGTACTACCATGTATACCCCACAAGTGTCTTTGAAATGAAGTGACGGTTAAATAGGGTTAAGGTCTGTTTTGGTCAGGTGAGTAAGCTGTAATTCAGCAGCAGAGCTGCTAATGCTCCTGCCAGAACCAGCTTTCCTGCTACCAGATGTTTGGGGTTGGCCTGTATCTGTCCATCTTTGGGTTTAGAAGAATTCGCACTTGTTGGAAGGCTTTTGTTGCAGGCAGGCTTAGGAGGTATCAGCTTGAATAACCCTGTCAGCTCTTCCCCCTGTTCCTCCTATGCTACTCTGCCCCTCCCCCTTCACACACACACACACACACACACACACACACAGACACAGTGACCCAGAGAAATTATGACAAGAACCAGTGCGACAATAAATGTCAGTACGGCAATAAACCCTCACACTGCTCTGAAATTAAACAAGACCTCATAAATTAGCTGATAAAGTATTTTTTTAGTTATTTTTTTCCCTTTGGGCATAACTCAAACAGAGTGACAGAGAAGAGGGACTTTTTGTAAATGGAGTTCAGGAATTCTTCACATTCCTAGTCTGTTAGTAGTCTCCATCATTATTAGAAAAACATTTCCTTTTTACCCCAGAGAGAAATGGCTTAAAAGAAAAATTGTGACTTATGTAACACTAAACCAAAGTGTAGTGGTTTAAGAGCGATCGTGTAGATTGTTTACAAATTAGGGATGTATCATCACCACCACTGGGTATAAATAACATTACTTCATTAGTATGCTAAATATCAGGTCATCATAATTCAGCATCTTTTGCACTTTAAAAGACTGCTTAGCATTAATCATACCACATTATTCATAACATAACCGTTACATATATGTTTACATATACATTTCTTTCATATTTAGTGGGATATAAGGAAAAAAATGTCTGTCTTTTGTGATTGTATATGCATATGTCCACTTAAATAGTTTCAAATTTACAACAGGACTGTATTGCAGGGGTCAGTGTGTTGACATGAGGAAACTGATGCTATTGCTGATTACACCATTGTTTGCTTAGTTCATAGTCCAGATTTTGGGCTACAGTCATTTTGAATCATAGCGTATATCTGCCCTTTTAATACGTGAATATTTGTCAATATAACTATTTAAGTTATTTATAGTTTGTGTAAAAACTCAGTATTAGCTGGTTATCTCATGTATGCATGCTGATGGTGCTTTTGGGTAACTGTAAAGTAGCACTTTGTACAAGCTATTTAAACAGACCACCATCTTTTTCTAACATTAACCAAGAGTGAGTGTATACAGAAATCTGAAAAAAGCAGGAAAATGGTAAAGGGACGTTTTATGTGTAGGCAGCAGGGTTGGATGAGGAAATGCTGTTATCTTATGACACTGTAACTACCTGTTTGTGTTGTTTAATTTAGTCTATAGATTCCACTGGCAGTAGCAAAGAGCAAATCTGTGGCATTCAGGTCATTGTTTGAATTGGGATTGTTTGCTGTTTGTATTCTCCCTTTTTGGCAGTACTGGCTCATCCTCTCTTGACTGCATCACCTCATGCATGTTTCACATGTACGCATTTCAGCGTAAAAATCTCTCACTTCTCCTTCTTTTCTAACGGGGTGAGGTCATGCGTTACTGACCTGAACTGTGGATCTGTTATTTTGGTTTGCTTGTGGTGCATTGAAGTGTTAAGAAGAGTAAAAATTTGCAAGCGCAGTTATCAGCCAGTCAAATCATGTTCTTTTAAATTCTGCGGTGCTGCCACTAGCTGATCAAAATGCATTATGGAAATATTTCAAGAGAGCATGGTAGTTGCTTCTGCAGTTCTACATCAAAATGAAGGAGAAAATGATAATTGTAAATAATCGGCCTATTGTGTATGAACAAAATGAAAAACATTCAGCTAGCTTGGCCTGTACAAATGGCTAATCGAAGCTCGATTACCTTGCTTTGTGATTTAGTAGTTGTAGCTTTGATGATCACACCAGCAAAGATAACCCCCAACATCAGGCATGTTAAAGCAGCGCGTACAGTCATCCTTCCAAAAGCTGAGCTTTGATTGAGCTGAGCGTTGTGAAGACAAGTTTAGATGATATTTATTTAGGATAATTTTCCAATGAAAATAAAAAAAAAAACACAGGGACACAACAGGATGCATCAGGTATGCACCTTGGAAACACCCAGGGAAAAACAGCATGGTCCAGGCTAGGGATGTGCAAGACTAGTCAACTAGACGTTTGAATGTTGCTGCTCTTCCTAGTTAACGCTGGAAATACTAGTCAGTTAAACATATTATTCTTATTTTATCAATGTGCAGCTACCTGTTTAGAGATGTCACAATGCCCCCGGTCACTACCCGGGCCTACAGCCCTGACAGACAGCTGTGCCCCTCCCCTCCCCTCCCCTCTCGCTCTCTCTCTCTCTCTATCTCGCTTTAACCAGTGCTGTTCTGTAGTACTTTGAAATAAAAAATAAAAAAAACAGCTGTATGTCTGATTTGTCAGAATGAACTGGAATAAAACCAAGCAGCCAAAGCAAGGTGTAGCCATATTCTGCCAAATTCTGCAAACTGGTCTGACACTGCGTGTGTCTGCAACATAATACGAGGCACAAAGTGACGCACATTTCAGCAACATTTAAAACACAATTTGATTAAACTCCTAAAATCATGCGAAATATTTGTTTGGCCAAATTTTTAACTTCATCCATTTAAAGTATGCCTAGTGTTAAATGGTTTCTGAAGGTTTTCTGTATTTTAGACTAGTTAAATAGGCTAATTTTTTATCTCTCATTTAAATGACTAGCAAATTAGTTGCCAGGCACATCCCTAGTCCCTAGGAGGGCACAGCATTGCTCACACTATACCTACACTGTGTTCTTATGCATTCAGCAGTATGAGCATGAGTTTGAATATGAGCTTTGCGGAAGATGCAAGACATAAAAACTAAAGCTTGTTTCCTAGTTTAGTTCCAGTAAACTGTTAAGATGGTAAAAAATACAGCAGTTGTTGTAGCAGGTTAAAACCACACCGACTCATAGTGTGACTGCTAGCCATATAGTGGTAGTCTTTATCTGTGTACACAGCTCTATCACACTGTTTATGTGGTGCATTTACAAGTACAGCAGGCAGGAAGGACAGTCATGTGTTTCAAGTGTCAATAATATTGTTTCTGAGAGCCGTTTAAATTCTGTTAATAAGCGATCAAGTTTACTAGACCACACTTTGTCTCATAAAGCACTTAATACTATTATATACTTAAAAACTGCAGATGCAGACAGTAGGTAAGGTTAAACTTGATGCCAGCCAGCACTGTGATCAGTGCAGACAGTGGAGCATCCTGGGTACCTGTGTGTGTTGCATTAAGAGGGAAATTGAGGCCCCCCTCACACACAGACACCAACCTACACACAATATCATTAGGTGAGCACTCATTTTAGAGTGTGTGAACAGGCTCGAACAGTGGGCCTTCACCATGCTTTTCCTTCCTTCTTGTCAGTGTGTGCGTGTACTTGCCTAGGCAACAAAATGCCCCATTGTGAAGGCAGCACAGAGACCCTGTTATTGGCAGCTCTCTGAGTGGGAGGGAGAGGGAGATGAACGGAGAGAGTGGAGAGATAGATGAATTGAATTCAAAATGCTGGCTGAAAACTGCAAAAAAGAGATTAAATAAAAAGGAAAGAGACAGAGCATAGGAAGAAGGAAGTCGGGGGCTGATAAGCAACCTGAATTTGCAGAATTAACAAGGAACTGGGTGTTTTCTCTTAATATTTTGAGTTTATACAAGCTGATTGTCAGCAGTTAAAAGAAAACATTAGCAGTTTTGTGAATATTCTGGTTTGCTGTACTACTGAGTTTCAAATGAAAAGATCACAATCAGGTTTGTCTTTCTGAATCTAGCACAGAGGTAGGTTCCAGTCACATTTAGACTAGTGAATCGCAAACACAGGAAGCATGTATCAAAGGTTTTACAAAGTGCTTGCAATTACTTCCTAACTGTTCTACTGGGTACTAGTGTATAGGATATACTAGTACCCAGTTGGACCCCGCTTTGCCTTCAGAACTGCCTTAATTCTTCATGGCACAGATTCAACAAGGTGCTGGAAACATTCCTCAGAGATTTTGGTCCTCATTGACATGACAGCATCACACAGTTGTTGCAGATTTGTCAGCTACACATCATAATGTGACTCTCCCGTTCCACCACATCCCAAAGGTGCTCTATTTGATTGAGATCTGGTGACTGTGGAGGCCATTTGAGTACAGAGAACTCATTGTCATGTTCAAGAAACCAGTTTGAGGTGATTTGAGTTTTGTGACATGGTGCATTATCCTGCTGAAAGCAGCCATCAGAAGATGGGTACACTGTGGTCATAAATAATACTCAATACTCAGGTAGGCTGTGGCTTTTAAATGATGCTCAGCTGGTACTAAGGGGCAAGTTGACTTGATCATGTCTGCATGCCTAAATGCACTGAGCTGCTGCCATGTGACTGCCTTATTTGCGTTAATGAGCATTTGAACAGCTGTAGCTAATAAAGTGATGGGTGAGTGTAGGTTGAATAGCAACCTAATCAAAAGTGCCTTCAAGAGTCAGACAGATTTAGGACAGCTGACATAGTAATGCTTTTTATGTTGAGATGCACAAATTGAAATCCTGGTACTGGATCAGGTGACATAAGCTATGAAAGTGGGTCATTTGGAGGTGCATGGGCACAATACTCAAGATTTCATGTTCAAACAGTATTCTGTTTCACTTCTCACAAAGGCTCTAAGTCTGCTGTGCTGTACTGCTATTTTTCTTCAAACATCTTAATATTTAAATGAGCTTTTACCTTTTTCACGTCTTGATTATTGCGACAGACCCACTATTGAGTGGCTACAGATGTTTAATAAGTTAAACAGGCGCAACTGTGAATTACTGGAGTGTTATACTCAAGCGCTGTATTCATGTTTAATGCTTATTGTGGTTATTCCCCAAAGACACCCAAACACAGCCAATTATGGGCTTCTCTGCAACAAAGTGCTGATTTAAAAACTTGTGTCTGGTTAAAGACGCTGACACTTGCTGCTCACTTTTAGACCCTTTATGCTCAGTTTTGTGAGTAACGCCTCAGTGAAGGGGCTGAAGACCAATCAGACTGTAATTCATTGTATAAACTGTTTCTGAGTTCCTCAATTCAAAAATAGGAAGCATTTTCATTGGAGAGAAGAGTGCGAATCTTGCTCTCTTCTCTCCATCTCTATGCTGTGAGTCTCTGAGTTGTTAGAGGAAACTTTGGAGAGGAAATTAAATGCATTTTCAACACAGTCACACTGGCAGCTGGCACGTTGTGTTTTATCATACTGGATTGGTGACTGTGTGTTCACTCAACCTTAACAGCCCTTATGTGTAATCATCAAACTGAATCAGGTTTTTATAGTACTTTTAAATATTTTCTATTTTGCGTAATCTGTTGCCAGTCAGAGAGCTGAAGTGTCTGTGTAATGCTGATTTCACTCATAAGATGTGTATCTTCTGCTCATGTTTCATATAGCAGAATGTAATCAAGAACACTAAACTGTGTCATGCAGGGGGCTCTGCCACCAAGGAGTTGTTTAACTGCCTCAGTGACCTCGCCCCCAGTGATGGGTGAGTCGTCCCCCTCATCCCCAGACTCTGCTTCCTCTACAGAAGACGTGTCAGTGGGATTAAGGAGGTCCTCGAAGTATTCTTTCCACCGCCTGACTATGTCCTCAGTTGAAGTCAGCAGCACCCCACCCGCACTATATATCGTGTGAGTAGAGCACCGCTTTCCCCTCCTGAGTCGCCTGACGGTTTGCCAGAATCGCTTCGAGGCAGTCCGAAAGTCTTTTTCCATGGCCTCACCGAACTCCTCCCACACCCGAGTTTTTGCTTCAGCCACCGCCCGAGCCGCGTTCCGTTTGGCCTGCCGGTACCTATCTGCTGTTTCCGAAGTCCCACAGGCTATCCAAGCCCGATAGGACTCCTTCTTCAGCTTGATGGCTCCCTTCACCTCCGGTGTCCACCATCTGGTTCGGGGGTTACCACCACGACAGGCACCAATGACCTTGCAGCCGCAGCTTAGTGCCATGTTCAGCACCTCCATTGCAGCCTCTGCAATGGAGGTGCTGAACATGGTC
>VUQS01036115.1:21051-32660 GCA_015108495.1 Heterochromis multidens
TACAACACAGACACAGCCATACAAGACAGACAGGCACAGGCTCACACACACACACACACACACACACACACACACACACACACACACACACACTGACAAGCAGGGAATTCTGTTCATGGTCATGGTAGCATATTATCTCAAATCAGGTAACAGATCTATTTACAATCAGTTAGTTAAACTCTGTCGCACTAAATGCAGGAAACTAAATCATCATTTTTAAGCTAATTTGAAGGTATCATTCAGGTTACAGATGTTTCTCCATTCCAGTTAAAAATCACCAGAGTTGGTTTACAGGGAAAATGATGGGTTAGCCATTTTGCACAAAGGCCTCTGAATACACAATAGTAACAGCATTTTTTATGTTTTACTTGTCTCCAGAATAATGAGCACATGTGGTAGAGTACATGTTCTGTGGTGTTCAGTGAATTTAACATTTTTTTTAACCAAACCAGATATCTAACATTTAGGGAATTTAAGGGAAAATAAGCTTCCATTCACTGCACAGATATCTGGATTACCTGTGTCTCATTGAAGTCTTTGACACCAACACAGTATACAATAGCTCCCAGAGATCTGGCTACATCTGCCTGTTGGAACAACACAAGCAAAAAGCTGAGCCAGTTCCAGAAAACTGTTAGTCATCAAGCAATGAGAGCATTCCTGCTTCCAGTTTAGCATGGATACTAAGCTCTGTACCAAAGTCATCTGGGAAATGAGCCTTAGTGTGGATTTGTTACCTGATGTTGTGCATCTCTAAGCTGATGCTCATGCAGCTCTCCATCAGTCAGAGCAATAATCACGCTGGCTGTACCTGCAAAACATATACAGCCGTGCTGTAACTTCACCATGTGCTCCATTGTTGCACAGCAAATGAGATAATTATGTACATTAATGCTTACCAAAGTTCTCCTTCATTATCTGCTGATTTGCCTTTAAATAAAGACACAGAAAGTTTCAGATTTTAACAGGTAATTGAATGAGCTTTGAGTAGCTCTGATTTGCAGAAAAGCATAAACACATTACAACACACACTTACAAGCTGCAATCCGAGGTGCATGAACGTATCTCCACCAGGTACCTCTCTGTTCAGTGCGTTCAGACCCTTTGTAATGTCCACTCTACAGAGAGGAACAAAGAAGAATTGGATTTCAGTGCTACCTAAACATTCCTGGAAGCTTACCTACAATACTGTTCAAAGGTTTTTAGCTACCCTAATTACATACATGGAAATACAGCTTATAAGGCAAAAAAAAACAAAACAAAACTGAATTTGTACAATTCTAATGAGCTTAAAAATCAGTATTTGGTATGACCACCTTTATTCTTCAACACAGACTGAACTCTCTTAGGTAATTTTATTAAGTACTCTTTAGGGATAGTTCTCCAGGCTTCTTCAAGGATATTCATCTCTGTCAAGATGATCCCACGCTGCTTCAATAATGTTGAGGTCCAGGCTCTGGGGAGGCCAATCCACGACTGATATTGTTCCATTGTGTGTTTTTCTATCCAGGTATACTTTTACTTGGAAGTGTGTTTGGGATCACTGTCATGCAGAAAAAGGAAGCCGTTGCCAATCAGATGCTTTCTCCAAACCATGACAGCGCCTCCACCATGTTTTACAGATAGCTGTAGGCACTCAGTGTTGTACCTCTCTCTGGAACTCCTCCATACATATGTGAACGAAAAATTTCAAATTTGGATTCATCCCGCCATAAGACATGTTGCCACTGATTTTCAGTCCAGTTCTTGTGTAATTTGACATACCACAGCCTTTTCTCCCCGTTCCCTTCCTTAAGAATGGCTTCTTGACAGCCGCCTTTCCACTGAGACCATTTCTGATGAGGCTTCAGTGAACAGTAGATGGATCAACTGAATGTCCAGATGTATCTCTCAGGTCTTGTGTCAGGTCTTTGCTGGATTTTTTCCTACTTCTTAAGAACATGACTTTCAGATACTGTTCATCTGCTGTAATGTTATAGGCCTGTCATTTCTTTTGTTGTCCTCCACCTGTCCAGTTACCTCAAATTTTTAAGGACACTGCAGAGATTTGCCAAGGTGATTCAGCTAATTGCTGGGAATCACCTTGTTGGTATAAAATACTATTTTATATACTATTTGCCTTTCAAACTGTGTTGTCTTTGGCATTTTTTGTAGATTCAACTAAAGAAATGGGAACAAACTATGTGCTTTTGCAAAAGGCTGCTAGTAACAAAGTGCCTAAAGATACAATTTTAAAAGTTGTCTGTTATGTGTAGACTCAACATTGGTTCAGTCCTTGAGTTAGTGTTTTTATTCTTGAATGATTCATAAGTCAGTGTTAAGTGGCTTAACAAACAAACAAAAACATTCCTCTGAAAACACTCAGACTAAAACACTATAAGAACTGGATTGAAAATGGGTGAACAAGCAGCCAATGTCAAAGAAAAACTTTGAAAGACCTTCAGAAAACCACCGCTCACAAGCACTTTAAAAATTATAAGACTTTTAGACACCAAAAGTCCTCCATCAGCACTGATATTATATTTTTCATTTTTATTTATTAATTATTAACTGAACTGGAACTAACCAACAGTCCTGTTTTCAGTTTGGGTTTTATCAGTTTAGCTTACTAAAATTAGCTTTTGGGGGCTCCCATCTTGCTTATATGCCTTCAATCTTTTTGCAGGTAAGTATTTTTGTATTACTAAAAGTTTTTTTGAATTGCAGCAACATTGTTGCTTCTTATATGTTAGCTTCCTTTGAGCCATGGATTTATTGACCATTACATATTTGGGGGCTAATCTGGGATCTGGACCTCTCGCACCCAAGGTGAGAAACATGCCTCTGGCAACTGTCAAAACATCTGACCCTTTTTGGCTTGTTTATCCAAAAAGGATACGGAGCACATTCATGATATAGACACAGGTTACTTCCACTACTGAAGAATGTAAGCTACAGACATCTCTGTTAGAAATGGAACCTTGTTTTACACAATAGTGGTTAATAGTGGACACAAAACTGTTTCATTTAATAAATTTTATTCAGCAACAGTTCCACTGTGACACGGGCCAATTTTCAGCTTCATCTGCATTGATTCTGGTGCAGTGGTTTAAGCTTACTTTGCAGTTTAATGTTTCTATTGCATGAGATCACTCCATGCTACAATAACTTTCACACAAAAACACAAAGTCAGGTCATGTTACTTAGCTGTTTTTAATTACTGACAATAAAAAGTTGTTTTAAAAAATTACATCAATTCTAAGGCTATATAAGACAGCTTAATTCACCTGTTTTCCGTTAGTTTCAAGATGATGGATGCTCTGGAGGAAAACGTTATGAAGGACATCCTTAGCATCGGACTAGAACAGGTAAAAAGAAAGAACAAATAAAGCATTTCACATATTATTTAGCAGTTCACCCAACAGAGTGACCAGGAAGTGAAGGTATTAGTGTTTGCTCACCAAGGACAACACCCTGTATGAGTAATACAAACATTTCTATGTCATATGAGTTTAATTAGAAACTTATTCTAAGTAATAACACTAAAACACAAACAATATATTGTTTTTCTTGAAAGCATAAAATTACTTTTAATAATCCATCATGTGCTTCACTTTTATGACTTTCCTTTCTTTTATTTTCTTCAGCAGATATCTCACTGGAGACAAATGACTTAACTGATTCTGAGATCACTCCAGCAATCTGTGTAGGGTGTGATTGATTATTTGTTTGGAGCACACAAAGAAGCCACGTGACATGAATTTGTGCCAGTGTGCAGGATTTGAACCCTTTGTTGCGTGACAGTGACATAAATGTTGATACTGAGGCTGCATCGTTGAATCTTCAGATGTGGAAACATTTTGTTTATTGGTGAAAGGAATTACACACACTTTAGCTATTTGAAGCGAGAATGTGTGTTGTTTGTGAGAGATGGTAAGTTAAGGCAGATTTGGGTTGTTTAAAACTTTCTCATATTTGTTGAAAACTAAAACTTTGAGGAACGGCTGTTCTTTGCTATGGCTGGGCCACAAAGCTCCAGGTGTTGTGGCCTTCAAGCAGTGTGGGAAAAAACAAAGCATCTGACCTTTCAGTCTGCATTTTATTCTAAATTACTTTTCTAGTGATGCACTGCTTTCAAATATAGGTCATATTTAAGAATGATATATATATTTTTTTATTGTATCTACAGGATCTGTCTTTGGTTTTTTGTAGGCCAGGGAACAGGTGCAGGATCCACAATTGGTGTGGAGACGTCACAGGAAATTTATAAAAGTGACCAGGCTATGCTAATGTTTTTTAAAATGAGCAGAATTAACAAGGAAACTCAACATAGATTTTTATTTCTCAAAATTATTATTAAAAGTGGATCTTAGAGACATTTGAGGAAAAGGGACCTAAAATAAAGAGAGTCTATAAAATCAAGACAGCTCACATACATAAAGACATTCCTGCCTGTAGTTACTGACACAGCTACTGAAGACTGAGTGAATCATCAGCCCGGATACTGAGTGATTTAGCATATGGCAAGTTGTAGCTGTAAGGACAGTTTTTTTCTTTTATTTTACCAGAGTGACTGCTGTTTAAAGTGTGCTTTTCTCTTTAGTAATTTATATCTAAGGGCTCCAGGAAGTTGAATACGAGGCAGCATGCTGTTTGGAGACGGGCAATGTTGTTTCCAAATGCTTTAGATATGTATTTTGCCTATATAATCCCACTTATTAATGCATATTTGTTGGCTTAATTGTGTCAGACTCTCTGATCACATACATATTCATGAAGTATCTCTTACCTTTTAAATTTTTCTGCTAAATTCTTCACAAACTCATAGATTTCATTCCAGTGATCCTTCACACTGCCAGATCTAGGAGACAGAAAAAGAGAAAAACACAACAGGTAGCACATTAAAAACAGGTGGTAGCAAGAAATATGTGACACTGTTATAAAAGCAACAAAGCCAGCCTTACTTTATATCTGCTGTTAGTGACCATAGTTTGATATTACAGTAGATGACTGTAACAAATATAATTTCTACATATGTGAAAGTTACAAACAATTTGTTGAGCAAAACCTCATAAGCTATCCATCAGACACAGACTAACCTCCATATGCTAGAGCATTCAAACAAGAGGGTAAGAGCTTTGCTAGTCAAAAATGACAGGGGGTCCAATCATTAGGCCACTTCATAAAGAACAAGCTGTATATATGCCAGGCAAAACACAGCTGCTCAACTTGTTAGCAGTAACTTTACTGTGTGTCATATTTACTTGCAATAAAAGTATTGTTTTAATTTATTTGATTAAAGTAATATGACTTTTATTCTTGAGTTGCCAAACATAACAAGCGTGCTATTGTGCTCATTAGCAATGACTAGTTAAGCTAGTACAACATTTGTTGGTAAACCTCATGGGGAAGAATGTGAAACTTAAATTTGTTAAGAACATGGACCATCCTGTTCAGGTAACAAAAACATGTGAGGTAATAGTCACATGTGGCAGGATCAGGAGTATAATTTAGCACACTCCTGTATCATTGATGTGCCCCTGGAGGATGAGGAAATAGACCCTGGTCTCCCTTGGTGATTCTCCATAAAAGCCAACTATCATAAAATAACACCCTGTGGAGCTGCCTTCATTTCCTCTAGCCAGACACCATGCGTGTTTGTGGCAATTTTATTAAGAGTGATCATTAGGGGGAGAGCGCTTTGGGCATAATATAGCCAGTCAGTAGGTCATCTGTTAGCTGAGGAAGAAGCCAGAGAGATGACACCTGGGAAATGAGCTAACTGACTGTGGTAACCCTGAAAGAGGACAAAGAAATGGCAACACCACTTTTTTTATTCACAGGATTAGCTGGAATTCAGCTTATCCACCTGGATCCATTCATGCAGTCCACAAAGTAAGAGACCAAACAAACTGGCATGTCGTGTTTAAAGTGGACGTTTGTATCCTTGTGATGGTAGAAAATCGGAAACAGACTAAACATCCACTCTGTTATCCTACCTTCTAGGTGAATTAGTTCCCTGCACACTAATGGTCCAAATAGCTGTCTGAGACCTCTAGACATAATAAACTGAATCAACCATTCCTTGCATGTGGGCTTCTCATGCTTTAAGCTGATAATATATTGAAATATGCAGGAACCAACTTGGCCTTTCTCATGTGAGTAGTTTTGGAAAACAGTGCCAGCTGCATGGCCAAGGCTTGAAATGGAAATGAATTGTGACTAATGTTATTTACCTGCAATAGCATGTCACAGAGGTTATAACCCCTGTTGTTTTTGTATTATAGCTTGGAAGCAGAGGGGTAATTATTATATTTGGCCAGGATTTGTTGGAAGATACAGCCAGGGAATACCAGGGAGTTTCCCATCATGGCTCAGTCAAGGCTTTTTAGCCTGCCAAACCAGACTCTAAACTTTAATTAAATGCTTTGTTAGATGTATTTCTTTTGTATAATTTATGTTTAAAAGAGGAAATAATACTTCCACTGCTCATTTAATATATCCAAGAGGTTAATATAGCTGTTCACAAGCAATGCTGAGATGTCTGACTTTCAAAACTCAGGACTTATTTTCCAGCTACGGTGCAGAAAGAGCCAGCATGGTTAATCAGTATTTGTGTGGCTCATACTCAAACTTCATCAACAGCAAATTCAAGAAAAACAAACAGATTGATTTCTAAGAAGAAAATGCCTCCACAATAATATATACATGTTATGTAACTCTGAGCGTTTTCACCCTTCTACTCTCAATGGTTTCAAATGCTCGTCAACTAAAAAAAAACCTCTTCTAAGCATTTTTTCTGTGTTTTTACAGTTCTGATGACATGACTTGTTCCCCCCACATCAAGGCTTACATTCCTGTTAGGCTGACTGGGCAAAGAAAGAGGACAAGACCTTACAAGCTAAACAAAATTCTCCCAAAATAAAATAAAAAAAAGAAGGTCTGAGGTAGAGGAGGAGAGCGTTTAGTTTAACAAAAAGTGCAGCGCAAACAGAAAGAGTCCCACATACACATGCAGACGGCCTACAACCTGAAGGAAAGGCAGCAGCCAGTTTCTTGGGCAAATTGTTCCATTATAGCAACTAATGAGGGAAGAATGAATACAAAGTCTGGTGAAGTTTGGTGTGGGGATCATTCTTGTATTTACTTAACATGAGGGTGAATCTGAGGACTCCCATGTTTGGTTTTCAGCTGCTTATCTGTGCTTTTGAACCACGGTGGCTCTTGTTTGCATTGGAACAGTGTGATTGTCTGAGGTGGCTGGAGTCGTGGGACTGAGGCCTAGCTTGCAGTTTCACTCACCTGTCCAAACAGTGTTGGGAGAGGAAGTGGTCCATTTTATTCTCTGATTCTTGATGACACTATTTTATGCGGCTCCTTATTCCCCCACAATCCCTTGATCTAATTTTAATGACCTGAGTTGAGCCCTGAAGTTCAGTGGTGTGCGGTCTGGACTCAGAAAGTAAAGGTTCAGAAAGGTGAGGGCCACCACAATTTGCCGACCAAGTGAGGAAGCCCAACAGTGGTATGAAGTTATGTCACTGCAAATCGTCAGAGCCGAGCGACAGTGTTTTCTCTATTTGAGCGAGATGAAAACCATATGTGTGGTTGTAAGCCGTTTGAGAGCTTAGAGAAAAAGAAGCAAAAGGAAAGAGCAAGAGAAAGATAAAGAGCTTTATCAGTCAATTCAATTGTGGGAGTGAGTTAATGGGAAAAACCTGTTGGCTCAGGAGCGAGCGGCAAGAGAAAACATGCCAGTTATTCAATGATTCACTCCAACTCCAAGGCCAAGTTTGTGACCTGCTTTAGCCTTTTTGAGACAACCAAAGTAACAAGTAAACAACCCTTTTAATCACTGTGCGGTTAACGTAGCCTCCTTTGTACAGAGACTGCGTACCTTGATCAACTTTAACATTAATGTGCCTGTGTCACCAAATATCTAGTTTTCAGCTCTTTTGCCAGATTTAAAACTACTCCTAGAGAAACATTATAATCTATTCAAAACAAAAGAAAAACCAAGCAAAACAGTAATTCCAAGAGAAGAAAAACTGTAGAATGAAAGAGTAAGAGAGTAAGTATTTCTTAGCTTAACATGGAAAATACTGGGGAGGCGGTTTAAGCAGGCAATTACATAACAGAGCATAATTTGATGAATGTACTGTAATCTGATGAGCATACTGCAGATAAATCAGGTGAAGGAAACGGTGTATGGTGTAGGTTTTGTGTAGGCTTATAATGTAAAATACAGCTAAAATGCCTCTGCCATGTCAGTGTCTTGGCATTACAGTGCAATGATGGTTGCTTTTAGGTTGTCCTGTAGGGTACATGTAGGGGTTTTTCTGAAATTATTTTTCTAATACTTTAGATGCAAGGACAGGAAATGAACAAGAATACTGGGCAAAGGGGGGCCTTTAAGCTCTTTGTCCCACCTAAAGTGAGACCTCAAGGAGCTGTCCTTCAGATATGTGGGAATGAACCATTCAAGCAAACATGCAAATTACTTCTGGTGCATTTCCATCTGATTTTCACCAGAAGTAAACTCAATTTCCTTGCTAATACATAAATGGATTATCTAAGAGGTAATATGTCAGTACCTAGTTTGACTTTTTCTAATGTTTTAATCCTTTATGAGGAGTACATTTTCAGGTTAGATTGCTTAATTTACAATCAGCCAGGTGTTTCTTTTTACTTCAAAGTCCTGCTTTCTTTTGTCTCTTTGCAGCTGAGTCACATCACAAGTGCTACATTCAGGTTTTCTACAGTCTGAGGTTACATTCAGCCCCAGACCTAGCTGTTCTAAATTATACAGTATTAGGAATCTTCTCTGCTGCTACATTATGTACATATAGGATTCTGTGTAGCGACCTTGAGTTTCCAAATAGCTAAAGGCACAAAGGGAGGTACTATGCTTCATTACTGTTCAGCAATGCTAAACAGACTGTAACTTTGCTGGAAGTCCCCCATGGGTCGGAGTAGCCCTGAAGAATAAAAACATCTTCAATCATTTTCAATGATGTCTTTTTCTGCTGACTGGGTGAGATTTTGCAATGATCAGACTTACAGAAAATTACTCAGACACTGTGTGTATGTAGGTGTGGAAAGCACAAAGTTCAGCTGGAGGGGAGGGGACAGAAAGACAAGAAGAAAAACACTGTAGGGGAGAGGGAACAAGAAGGGTAGGGCAACAACAGCACACAGAACTTTAAAAGTGTATAACCTTCTATGTCCACTGGTTTCTTTTTTATCTCCATATAATATGAAAACCACTGAGCAGATTATTGACACATGCATGATTTGTGCTTTTCATTCTGATGTTCCACCACAAGTGCCAAGTTTGAAATGATGTATGCTTGATTTACAATATTGTTGTGTAAGTGAAGATAGATTTAAAAAGGTATGCAGCTAATGTAAACCTGACAATAAAACTTGGATTTAAAGCCACATTTACACTGCTCTTTCAGGGACTACTGAGCAAAATGCTAAGAAGAAATGGTTTACAGTCACACTGTTAATATTCTGACACTTAGTAGGAGATGCTTGCCATTTTAGTTTAGAGTGATAGACTGCTAATATTTGCTAATTAGTACTAATTAGCGAATTAGTTCTGAGCTTTTAAGGATTAAGTGGGATGAAGGACACACATCAACACTTCACAATTAGCATTTTAGCTTTGTTAAAACTGGTTATGTAACAAAACACCACTTTAAAGCTTTACAGTGTCACATTAACAGTGTGTCATCATCAAACCCAGATACTGTAATTAACACCCATTTGCATCAGCTTTATTAAGTGTTTTAGCATCTTTCAGCTCATAGTTTTGGGTCTTATTTTGCATCACTGTTCTCATCAGCCATGTGAAGAAAGAGAAAAGCCTGGTGTAAAGTAACTGTACAGCACTAAACACAAACACAAATTTAGTAACAAGTTGAACTAGTAGCGTTGGAGCTGATGGAAACTTAAATAGACATTCAGTGCTATTTGACCATTGACATACATTAGGGTTTTTTCTACCTAAAGGCATTAGGCCTAATGTTACAGTCATACTAGTGGAAACAGTGGTTGGAAACCATGGCACGACCAAAATTATTCTGATCATGTGGAATGAACTTGCAATCTCGTCTGCTATCAGTCTGCTATCAGTTTGCTAATGAATGGGGTCAAGTTGAGAATTACATGCAATCCGTTTGTGATAATATGGTGATTAACTGGGATAAATCTGTGAAAACCACAAGTCTGTTCCCATCTGCTGCAAATATATTGCCGTCTACTTACACAGAAATTCAGATTAAACAGAAATTCACATTAGCTACTTACATTCAGCGTACAGCCAGAACCTCACAGATTTTAAACAGAAATTCAGAAATTCCTCCATAAATAGTGAGGTAGCTGCTGAAGGACAATGATTTAACTGCAAAATGACAGCAACCTTGTTTTTATATAGCAACATAACAAAAATGTGGTGTGTGGTGGTTAGCATTGCTGCCTCACAGCAAGAAGGTCCGGGGTTTGAAACCAAGCTGGTACCGTTCTGTGTGGATTTTGCATCTTTTCCCTGTATGTGTGGGTACTCCGGCTTCCTCCCAATGTCCAAAAAGATGTGTGGGTTAGGTTAATTGGTGATTCTAAATTGGCTATAGTTGTGAATGGCTGTCTGTCTCTCTGTGTTAGCCCTGTGCAGTTTGATGACCTATTCAGAGTGTACCCTTCCTCTTGCCCTCTTGCTCCCCTGCAATCCTGAACTGATAAGCAGAAAAAAAATGGATCAACCAGTTGGCAAATAGCTGAGTTAAATCCCTTATTGGAAAGAGCTGCCTTGTAGATGAGTTGTGCTCATTGGCGCAGACTGATTGCAATGTGTTGGGGATCTCTCTGTGTTTATAAATTCAATGGCAATTATATAAACCTTCACCAATCTGTTTGAGAGTGATTGCAGTCAGTCCAATTTGGTGATTTTTTTGAAAGCGTTGCACACTCAACCTCTGGGGGACCAGCTGGTTGCTGCAACTACTTGCAATCAGTTGCCAAATGCAAAAAAATTCAATGCAATCACCTGGCAACCACCAATTTTTCCTAGTCGCCAGGAGGATGCTGTCCTAGTTTATGTAATAAAGTTAAGGTTTCTAAATTGGCCATTTTGGAAGTCAGGGATTTATTTATTTTTTTTAACTATGGAAGCCTTCAAGAATATTGTGGGTCTAGAGTGTAGTGGTTTACAAATTTGCTTAACAAGAAAAAGATCCTCAGTTCAATCCTGAGAGGAGACACAAATCCCTTGGGAATTGCGTCAGGAAAGATAACCGGTGTAAAAATCTGCCAAATCAAACGTGTGGAGCTACCTGCTGTGGTGACCCCTTGTGAATAAGGGATCAGCTGAAAGTTGCTTTTATAACTGAGCCATATTTGTTTAACATCAAACCTTTTCAAATGATTCTCTCTAAGTAAGTGGGGTTTTTTTTCTTTAATTTCCCAGTCGTGTTCCCTACTAATCACCTGGCACTTTTTTCCCAGCGGGCAGCAGGCATGTGGGAAAAAGCTCCATACATCTGAAAGCTTAGGGGCGCAATGTTGTTCTCACGGTTCAAAGTGTTGAAGATGGAAAAAAAAAAAAAAAAAAAAAAACTCCACAAGAG
>VUQS01036115.1:42527-58201 GCA_015108495.1 Heterochromis multidens
GTATGTGTATATATATATATATATATATGTATGTGTATATATATATATATATATATGTATGTGTATATATATATATATATATATATATATATATATATATATATATATATATATATATATATATATACATATGTATATCAAGCTGTGTTTGAACAGCCAAAAAAACAATAAGCTCGAGTCTTACCATAGGTGGTAGGGCTGGGGTATTGCTGGTGGTCTTCAGGCTCTTATCCCCAGAAAGGGTCTGCAAGTCAGCAGAGAACTTGGATTCCAGACTCTCCTTAGACACAACCATGCTGTACTTGCCATTTATCAGCTGTTCTTTGAGCTTTGCTGCAACATCTGCCCCAATATTTTCAAAGGCATAGTTGTCGGCAATCAGGGTTGCTGCTCCCTCAATGATTGCTGGAACTTGACCACGGAGGTTGATGATCTTGATAGCGGTAGCAAGGGCATCCTCAGCATTTACCTCCACATCTGGGGTGACACCTGTGACCTCCCAGGTGGAGCCAGTGATGGGGTTGATAGACTTTGCAGTTGGTACAGTAACATAGAAGTCAGAATCACCCACTTTGAATTTATTGACTTTTACTGAACCTCCGGCTGTCTTCTCACCCACAATGGTGGCCCTTTTCAGATTCTGAAGACAGTAGGCAACATCTTCGGCAATGCCCTTGGTGTTTTTGCTGGTGAGAACAATGAGGGGTTTGGTCACACCATATCTCTGCCCCAGCAGATTTGACATAGAAAACAACTGTGTGGTGGTGTTTGAGGGACGGTCATAAATGCTGTCAATGTGAATCACAGGCTCGGCTTCTGTGAAGTAAGACACAATGTAGGGGATCCCGGTGACCTCCCCGCTGCCAGTGTAGCGCAAGTCAAAGATCAGGGCAGATGTAGGCAAGATTTTACTCCAGACAAGGTCTAGAAGCAAAGGGCCAACCTTTTCAGCTGCCTCTTCTCCAAGGATGTGATCAATTCTCAGATAGCCAATGTTGCCGTCTAGGATGTCAAGCTTCATGGAGTTTGAGATGACTGCGATGAGCTGCTCAGGGGGCAGAGGAGGCAACTTTGGGGAAACTGCAGGAATGTAGTTTGGCTCAAAGGAGACCTTCAGGCGTGGGTCACTGACTGTGGTCTGAAGCCCAGTGCTGAGGACATTGGCCAGAGTTTCGGCATCTGGGATGTTGAGAACGTCTGTGCTGCTGCTGGATGTTTCGATTGCCTCCTTCATCCCCACCAGCTTCTCCGGTGAGCAGTAATTGTCGAAGATGATTGTTGCCATGTCTACAATGACAGTGGGGGGAAATGAGGCATGGATAAAGAAAACATTTCCCAAAACTAGCAGAGATGCCACCAGAAAGAGAGTCTTTGCCATTTTTGTCAGTTCAGCCCGAGCAGATGGGAAATGGACGTTGCTGAACCTCTTTCTCCAAAAAGGTCTTCTGTCTAATGGCACTGTTTTGGCTGCAAGGTTTCTGTTAGTACACTCATAAGAGGATTTATTCCACAATAAACCTCTAATCGTATTATCCTGAGTGCTTCTGCAAGGAAATAGCAACCTAGCCAAGTAGATGTAGTAACAGAAGGTGCTTCTAAAGATAGTGTTAAATTTACACAAGGTATCCTGGACACTTATTTAAAGCTTCCTGTGTCAAATAAGGTCAGTTTTGTCATCTGGATCTGGAAAGACATTAAGGGTAGTGATAATATGACCTGGATAAGCCACTTACTTGCAAAGACAATATTTAAATGGGAGTCAGTGTATACAATGTATGCAATAGAACAATGTACTGTGAATCTTGCATTATTTTTGAAGTGGCGATATTTTCATAATCAAAGAGGACTGTTCCATCAATAATTGAGAAACACCTAAGTCTTTATTGTTTTGAGAAATGATACACATTTAATAGCAAAGCCGCTCTGAAGAACTGAAGAGGGAGATTTAGCTTAGGTTTGTTTGCTTGGTACTTGTTCCCTCTGCTGGACAGTTCTATAGTTAAAGAACAGAAAAAAAAACTTCATCACAGCAAACAAAAGTACACACACACACACAAAAAAGCAGGCAAGAAAGCAAACAGGGATTCATGACATAGTCAAAAGAATATCCACTTCATTTTACATATCATTTAAAATGTTTGATCACAAACTATCACAGAAAATAATGAAACAAAAGAGTACACAATAATACATGCAGGTATATGGGATGAAAAGTTAAGAGTACAACATAATTTGCTGTAAGAAACCTTTAAGAAACCTTAATGTTTGCTGCATTGCGATTAACTGGAAGTTGTTTTACTTACATTCCACACACCCTTAAATGAGGCAAATGTAATGTAAAAGGATTATCAGCTCTCACATGTTTTTCACAGTTTTTAATGCCAAGGTAGATAAGCAGAATTAAAGTTAAAATATCCACAGCTTATATATTCTCTTTTGTAATAAGATCAAATGCAAATTTATACCAATTTACTGAAAGTCCCACTGAATGGAATAATTAGCAAGTGCTCCTGAAGCTTAAAATTTCATAAAGGCCTCCAAAAACAGCTAAAGGACCATATTACATAAAGCCTAAAAAAGAAAAAGAAACAAAACAAAAACTGATGACAGTTTGGTATAATACAAGACCTCCTTTGTTAAACTAGTGAAAAACACTGCTTTTAAATCAAGAGTGTCAAAAATGCCAACAGGTCAACTCTGTCCCATTGATTATCTTTGCTAATTGTGAAAATAGCAGAAAAGTCATTAAAATTTCCAGTTTTTCAATAAAATGCAGAGGTTTTCCTCTTGTGGTGACGCCAGCATTACTAAACAGGAGTGAAAATGTATGGAAAATTAAAAGTATTTGTAGATGTTCGAATAATAAAAGTAAAATATTATTGTAGTGTATTGTAATATTATTTTGAGGATTGTGAAGCTTTATTGTCTCTAAAATCCACAGTGATAATAAAATAATAAAAGTATATTGAAGGAATGTTGAGAAACTGAAATTTGAAATGTAATCATCCCAGCCTGTTCATCTGTTTTGTAAATTAATGGTGTGTTAAGTGTGAATATTTTCATACTTATTTAACCCTCATGTTTCATGCCATTTCATGGTATGATCTGGGTCAATTTTGATCTGGGCTAAGAATTCCCTCATAATAAGTGCCTTTACTTATAATTTCAATCTACAGATCTATTTGTTTATAAGTAGCATATCATTAATAAATGGATGATTAATCCTTAATTAATGTTTCAGAGAATTGGGAGAGTCTATTTTTTAAGGTTTAGAACACTCGCTTTTGGAGAGAAATATCTACTATCACACAATATCATATCTTGTTTTACCTAAGACATGAAAACATAACAGCCATAATGATTTAAATACAATTTACTGGAAGTGAAAATGGCCAGAACATTCTTGAACTATTGGATAGATAGATAGATAGATAGATAGATAGATAGATAGATAGATAGATAGATAGATAGACTGCATTCAAAGCAGTGGTAGGAAGCCCTGCGTATGTGGGACTTGAACATGTGTTTCCCACATTCACTGGAAAGTCAGCTCAGGTCTTTATAATCTTATGATCCCCTGACCCCTCCTTTGATCTGTGCTTTAATCTCAGTTAGCTGTCAGTTAGCTCAGAATAAATGGATCCTAATCGGTTTATTTTTAGACTATTTAGTTACATTGCAGGTGTTTGTGCTTGCAGGTGCAGATCTCACCTCTGTATGACCTCTGATCCTTTTGTGTGCCATATATGATCACTTACTTAGCTGGCCCACTTGAGGACAAATTAAGCTTTATGTTTCCCATTGACTAAAATGAGTTTGACACCCCTGACTTAAAATAAGAATACATTAATAAAAACTAATCAAGGCCACACATGCTACACATAGAAACATTTACACGGATGTAATGGCTATGCACAAAAATAAATTAGCTCTTTTATTTTATTTATTTCATTTGCATTTTTATTATTTCCCTTGCTCTCTCTTCAACAACCTTAATGCTAGGATTCTCTGAGCTACAGATAGAGCCTCATTTGCCTGGACACTAACATGAGGCTCAACCCCTGAAAAGCTCCACATTTTTCCAGTGATGGCACTAAAAACAGCTTGGTTAGGAATGGAAGCATACAGAACGGTATCTCCGATCTGATAGGTTCTACTTGATAAAGACCCACCAGTTGTTGGCTCTCCAACAATTGTGGTCCGATTTAGGTCCTTCATTGTGCGAGTGAATACTTCGGCTGCTGACCCGGTCATATGACTGGTGAGGATGAATAGTTCCTTCGAGGATCCATATCTCTGACCCCTCACCTGAGGTATTGTCATGACTTCTGTCATTGTGGTTGCTGTTCGGTCGAAAACAGTGTAAAGATGGCGCAAAGGTTCTGCATCAAAGAAATAGGTACTCAAAAGGGGAATAGCTGTTGAATAACCACCAGTGTTGTACCTCATATCAATTATAAGGGCATCTGTGTTAATTATCCTGCTCCACACTAATTTTATGAGATGAGGCCCGATGGCTTTTACCACTTCTATGTCTGCCATCATATCAAACCTTAGATACCCAATGTTACCTGGCAAAAGCTCAATTTTAAACAGAGCATCAATTATATAGCCCACTTCCTCTGCTGTAGGGATCTTTGGGCGTTCATGAAGTGACTCAGGCTCAACATCACAATGAAAAACATGGAGGCGGTGATCACCTGAAGTCTCTTGGAGATCTGCTGTCAGCTGAGATGCCAAAGACTCAAAGTCAACCACTGACCGGTATAATCCATCAGTCCATTTACCTAACAGCGCCTTGCTAACCTTTAGTGCGACTTCATGGATTGCGTAGTGTTCTTCTAACAGATCCCCAGCCCCCTGTATAAGGGACTTGAGTCCTCTGTGAAACTCTGCAATCTCGTGAACATGGTCCACTGCTTCTTCAGCTAGCACAATGGCATCAGGGACCACACCACCTCCCAGCCAGAATTCTCCATTGTTGTCTATAAAGTTTATGAAAGGAACAGTGATGGCAATATTGGTCCCCTCTATTTCAAAGGTCTTTGAGTGCATCAGGGTACCAGATGTAATTTCCCCAATGACTGTGCCCCGATGTAAGGACTGTATCAGATAAGCAAACTCTTCACCAACACTAGCTGTGTAATAACTGGTTAACAGGTAAATGTCACGCTTTGAGCCATACGTTGGGCCTGTAATTTTAGACAGAGTGTCGTGTTCTGTTGTACTGTTCTGAATTCGGTCATATATTGTAAAGAAGTGTTGCTTCTTTGAAGTGTCCTGCAGATAAGACAAAATTAGGGCTAGAGAGGTAGTGGATCCACCGGTGTTATAGCGCAGATCAATAATCAGGTTAACAGTATCTTTGAGGGGTTCCCATACCTTTTTAGCCATGACCTCTTCTAATTTAGCAGATAGCTTGACAAACTTGTCAAAGCGGATATAACCAGTGTTGCCTTGGAGAATTTCCACTTTGAACAATGTATCAATATACTCCGTTAATAGTCCAGGATCATCTGGAACTTTGTAATGCTCAGGATCTTCCCCTACATTGGCTGCATGTTCTGGCACGTATTTTATTATCAGTCGGGGATCCTCAGACACAGTCTGGAGCTCCTGGTTGAGTCTGACTGCTAGGTCCTCTTCAGATACGACAGACATAAAATCTGTAGATTCCAAGTGTTGAAGAAGAGCTGGAACTCTTTCAGTAAAAGTGTACAACCTGTTGATTTTGTCAGAGATACTTTGGACAACTTTTGGAATAGCATTCCTGACAGCCAGAAGTGATTTGGCTTTTGCAACAGCTTCCTTGGCAATGACGTGGACTGTTGGGGAAACGCCACTGACCTCCCAGCTCTGGCCTGTGATTGGACTGATAGATCTTGCCACAGGAACTGTTATGTAGAACTTTGACTGAGCAATCCTAATTTTTTGGACTTTCACTGACCCACCAGCAGACCTTTCTCCAACTGTAATGGCCCTCTTTAGGTTTTTTAGAATATATGCCACTGCCTCAGCAGCCCCCATGGTGCGCCTACTGGTCAAAATAATGAGATCTTTTTTCTTTCCATACTTTTCCCCAATTATCGATGGAATGGTCCATAGCTTCCTGGAAGAATTTGAGGGCCTGTCATAGACAGTGTCAATATGGATGAGGGGCTCGGGGTCTGAGAAATAGGAGATTATGAAAGGAACTCCAGAGAGCTCTCCAGCTGTGCTGTACCTTAGGTCAAAGATTAGTGAAGATGTGTGAGCAATTTTATCCCAGATATTTTCCTGGAGCAGAGAGCCAAGCTTTGCTGCTGTTTCCTCCCCAATGATCCGATCTATCCGTAGATAGCCAACATTATTTTCCAAGATATCCAGCTTGACAGAGTTTTTCACCAGCCGGATTAGTTGTTCTTTCGGAAGAGATGACAGAATTGATGGCATCACTGGGACAAAATTTGGCTCGTAGGAAACGGTCAATCGAGGATCATTCAGTGCTCCTTGTACTCCGGCTGTGAGCACAGCTGCCAGGGTCTTCCTATCTGAAATTTGTAAGATTTCGCCACTGCTGATAGCTTGTTGGATGGCCTCTTGCATCCCAACCAGATTCTCAGGGAAGCAGTAGTTTTCCAAAAGAATCTTGGCCATTTCTAATACCAGAGCCGGCTGGAATGATGAGTTGATGGATAGAGTACATAGAAGAAGCATCAATAGAAGTGGCGCTGTGGGTTGCGCCATTTCTAATGTCTTCATCAGCGCTGATAGAAAGAGAACCACCTCTGTCTTCCCTTTTACTTGCTTGTGTTAGTTCATTTGTGTTCAGAGGTTACAGATTTCATTGGAGGGACTATGTCATTGTCAAAGGTTTTTGGGCAGCAACATCAACGTAAGAGGCTTTTGTCCACAATAAACCTTTAATCGCATTATGTGTGGTGCTTCAGCCAGCGGACAATAGCAGACAGAATGAAAAATGATAAATGGGAGGTGCAGTTTCTTACTATTTTCAACACAAACATGATACATGTTTGTATTCTGGTACCTCTGTTTTGCACACTTATTAGAATTAAGCTATGATCTTGTTTAGTCTTCAATTACAGTCTGCATCCTTTACCAAAATCTCCAGGTGTTATACCACTTTTAATTTAGATGCAATACTTGATACTTGATTACCTTTTTAGGTAATAAATGAGGGTGTACTGATTGGTGCCAAAGCCGGATCAGAAACTCTCCCACTTCTTTTTCCCACTCACTCTCTCTCCCTTGCCTGTTACGAAAGCTTATGGTGGTGTATTTTGGTGCTGTTGGTAGCTTTAGGGGGTCATGTCTGGGTCATTTCACTGGTGACATGATTACACAGTTTACAGACAAAGCCTTCTTAAAACACATCCAGGATCAGAGCTGTGTAACAAAAACAGGCACACCCACACTTTAAATATAGGAACGAACAGTTAAGTGGAAAGTTTTTCATAACAAGGAAAGTGCCCCTGTGTATAATTCAAAATTGGAAGTTGGTAAGATTCCATCCAAATTTTACCAAGATTCCATTCCAAGACCCCATAAGACCTCAGGGCAGACATCAGCTCCTTCCAAATACTAGACTTGCTAAACTTAACGTCTTAACCTTTAATACGACCTCACACCTTACATAACAAATTCTAGTCTCAGCCAATTCCCAGGATGCTTATTGAGAGCTTTGAAACACTAAATTCTTCCTGAGTGTGTCAGATAAAAAAAGAGATTATATCATTGATCATTGTTGCTGAATGAAATCCTTAAGGTGATTGAATTATTAAATAAAAAATCGATTGTGGAATTGAAGCAGTGTAAGAGTCACATAACAATACTTCTATCTTGGCAAGCTTTAGAGCTGAGATTCTAACACACATGCAGGAATTAAATAAATGAAACATCAGCGCCTGTTTCATTTTGCCTTTCAAGGCTCTTCTAATCACTGTCCTTAAATCATAATACAAATCTAATTCCAAAAGCTGCTGGGCAAGATGGGTTTTAAGATAATTATAGTACAAAACAGAAATTTACGAGAAACGGGTCCTGACTGTCGTCTGTGCTTATACGCCGAACGACAATTCAGATTACCCGGCCTTCCTAGAGTCCCTGGGTGGGGTGCTCGAAGGTGCTCCACCTGGAGACTCTGTCATCCTCATGCGCTCATGTGGGCAATGGCAGTGAGACCTGGAGGGGCGTGACTGGGAGGAATGGCCTGCCTGATCTGAACCCGAGTGGTGTTCTGTTACTGGACTTCTGTGCAAACGACAGTTTGTCCAAACACCATGTTCAAACATAAGGGTGTCCATAAGTGCACGTGGCACCAGGACACCCTAGGTTGCAGGTCTATGATTGATTTTGTAATCGTATCATCAGATCTGCGGGCGTATGTTCCGGACATTTGGGTGAAGAGAGGGGCTAAGCTGTCAACTGATCACCACCTGGTGGTGAGTTGGATCAGGTGGCGGGGGAGGATGCTGGACAGACCTGGCGCACCTAAACAAAAAGTGAAGGTGCGCTGGGAATGCCTGGCAGAGACCCCAGTCTGTGAGATCTTCAACTCTGCCAGGGCTGCTCTTTGTCACCGATTCTGTTCATAATTTTTATGGACAGAATTTCTAGGCGCAGCCAAGTGGCAGAAGGCTTCCACTTTGGCGGTCTCAGAATTTCATCTCTGTTTTTTGCAGATGTGGTTCTGTTGTCTTCATCAGGTGGTGGCCTCCAGCTTGCACTGGAGTGGTTCGTAGCCGAGTGTGAAGCAGCAGGAATGAGGATCAGCACCTCCAAGTCTGAGGCCATGGTCCTCAGTCGGAAAAGGGTGGAGTGCCCACTCCGGGTCAGGGACAAGTTGCTGCCCCAAGTGGAGGAGTTTAAGTGTCTCGGGGTCTTGTTCACGAGTGAGGGGAGCGGGAGATTGACAGATGGATTGGGGCTGCGGCTGCAGTGATGTGGACACTGTACCGGTCCGTCGTGGTAAAGAGAGAGCTGAGTGTAAAAGCGAAGCTCTCGATTTACTGATTGATCTACGTCCCTACCCTCACCTATGGTCATGAGCTTTGGGTAGTGACCGAAAGAACGAGATCGCGGATACAAGTGGTGGAAATGAGCATTCTCTGAAGGGTGGCTGGCCTCTTCCTGAGAGATAGGGTGAGGAGCTCAGCCATCCGAGAGGGGCTCAGAGCAGAGCCGCTACTCCTCCACATCGAAAGGAGCCAGTTGAGGTGGTTCGGGCATCTGACTAGGATGCCTCCTGGGCACCTCCTGGGTGAGGTGTTCTGGGCATATCCCACCGGGAGGAGGCCCCGGGGCAGATCCAGGACACGCTGGAGAGATTATATCTCTCGGCTGGCCTGGGAACGCCTTGGTGTTCCCCCGGATGAGCTGGAGGAGGTGGCTGGGGTGAGGGAGGTCTGGGCTTCTCTGCTTAGGCTGCTACCCCCATGACCCGGCCCCGGATAAGCAGAAGAAAATGGATGGATGGATGGAACAGAAATTTTATGGCCCTGTTGTTCTATGCTGTTGGTGATTGAAGAAACACAATGAGGCAAAAACCGATGGAGTTTTATTTCTTGGTTTTCAGAAGACACTTAAACAGGAATTCTGGCCCTGACATTGATGCTATTTTAAAACAAGATCACTTTAGTGCTACAGGACATGGAAGTGTTTGCACAAACTTGTCCCCTCATTGGTTTCAACATGGTGGGTTCAACTCTGATAAGGCCAGTGTCACTGACACTGAATATTTACAAAACTGACAGTATACATTACTGTTTGAAGAGTGTGCAAGGGGAATAACTGATTGTTTTTTTTTCTTCATAACCTTTATGCTATAATGTAATTTTTCCAGACATCAAACAGGTTTTTTTGCAACTCTATTACTCTGTGCAATGAAAAGTCAATATAGTACAATGTTAATAACTAACTGTGATATTTCTTGCTTTCTCACTCACCTGCCTCCATTCATTTTTTTAGTCCTTCACTGTATAGCAGCACTTAAGGCTTCAGTACTTCATGCCTAATTGTCTTTGTGGATCAGCCTCAGTGTTCCCTGTTCTTTGTCTTCCCACCTGTATCTTGTGTTTTGACTAGAGTCCCATCGACATGAGATTTTTAAGACTACTAAAATTTGATATTCCAGTATATTGGGCAGTATTTTTTTCTTTCAGATGCATGAAACATAAACAGATTTCCCTGACATTTGTCATATGTACTTATTTATTTACTAATTTACGCTCTGCTCCACTCTGGTCAGATCAGCTGGTTGTTATGTTTGTGGTATTCCAAACATGTGTGTTGCCAACAGCGAAGTTGCAGAGTGCCCTCTAGTGGACAAACTGTGGACAGTCAGCACTCACAGCATTTCATTTATAGGCCATTGCAAAGGGCAATACCGATAGATTGGCAAATTGCTAATATTGGCCAATAATATCGGCACACTGATAAATTGATTGGGCTCTCGTTTTGACGTGACAAAAAGTTACTAAATACAATAATGTAGGATGAGCTGAGTAAGAAAAAAAGGAAACTTTTGGCAAAGATTTTCCCCAAGAATTTTATTAATTTCAGGATCCAAATGCCAAAAACAAAATTAAGACATTATGCTACATATAGTAGAGTAAAAACCTGCACACTGAGGGCATATTTTATTATGAATTACTTTTAAATATACATTTTTCTGGAAAACCTTTCTCTCACGAATCATAAATACAGATTTAGACCTATCGACTGTTGACTTTTTTCTTCTTTCTTTCACTCTGTATAGTAGCGTGTACAGAGACAACTTCTCATGGTGTGCACATTTAAGCTGTTCAAGAATGCAGTGTCATTAATTTACAGACTAATTCTAGATATATATCAATATAAACAAATTATACATACAATAGCAATATACAGATATACAGATTATATGTGAATCTGTGTTTCACCAGCCTTTTATTACTAATGAATTCTGTTTTTACCTGTAATAGTAAACTTTTTAACTTTGCTTTTTACATACTTTTTATTTTGTTATATATTATGTACTACACACATACAGGGAAAACATTTAATATACACATATAATTAAATACAATAAATGTGCTTGCTGGTGTTAACACCGTAAAATGATTAAAAAAACAGTGTTATAAAACATGAAATGCAAAGCAAAATCATTTGCATCCACAATTAGAGGTTACATCTGTTGTTTGGTTTATCAAACAGTGTTTTCCTTTGGGCTGCTATTGCCATTAAAGTAATAACAAATGTCATATGGATGTGGATTTCATGGTCTTCTGCTGCTCTGTTGGTCCAATACACTGTCACTCATATCTTGCAAGCAACTCTAGAAAGTAACCGCAGGACTGTGATGGTCTTAGCATTTGGGCCTTAAAACTTCCTAAAAGTGGAAATTTAAATGATTGCCACTATTGTTTTTCATCAATTACGTATGAGACCTTACTTCTGACACCAAATAACGATTAGCCAGCAAGCTTCTTATTTTAAAGTTTAGCTTCTTCTTAATTTAGCTTAAAATTAAACCTAAGGATGGCAATATGTTTTTGGCATCATTCATTGGAACTACTTAGTATATTCTAATATACTTAGTCTCAGAAGGACCCAGGAAGCAGGAACCTCTCTATTTTCACACTTTAGAAAATCTAGTCCACGATGGTAGACTAGCTAATCACAGTTCTTTTCACATACATACATTTCACATAAAGAGAGCAAAAAAGATGCACTTAAAAATCAAAATACGCACAGTGCACTTTTGTTAAGAACTTCCACTAGGGAAGGTGGGGTTCAACTCCCACATGAAGCCAGTTTGTTACTGAACTTGTTTTTTCTGCATATAAAACATATGCATTTGCCTGTTCAATCTATAGACCAATAGAAAATCAGTAGAATTAATAGAAAAAACCTTTCTTCAAAAAATGTTCAGCAGTATAACAGTCTCTCATTTTCTCCATCATCTGTAGATTTAAAAAATTTTTTTGTTTCTTTTGTCAAAAACAAGCATGAATAGTGATTCTATTGTTGCTCATGAATGCTTACTAAAGCATTGCTGTTGAGGAAGATTCTTTTTGGACCAATGAAGGGCATGAAAGTCTTGTTGCCTATGAACATTTAACTAAATAGAATCAATTTCAAATTTAGGATGATAATAATCACCTTTGCTACTCCCAGAGCAAACTACCTGCAGCCACACTCTGCTACCTTCATTTCTTCATACAGATATCTTATAGTGATGCGCCCATTCTCCTGATACATGACTGTGATGGGGTCAAGTTTGATTGGGACGCAGCATGCCATGTTGGCCTTCTTGGGGTCCCTGATGTTCATCAGTGTCTGGATAAGGGCGTGTTTTGATGGTGATGACTCATCCGTCAGTGGATGGTAACACTGGCCGCGACATTCAAAGGCATCATATTCTGGAGGCGCCACGATCCAGCTGTCCCAGCCAATGTCTTTAAAGTTGACCTTGAGCGAGGTTCGCTGGCAGTATTCCCTTGGTGCCCTTCTTTTCGTTCTCTGTGGGTGCTGAGAGTCAGGGATCTTGTTTGGCAGTTGATATCCTCTGTTCCAGTCAGCCCCCGAGTGCAGAATAGTTTCTTCTTCATGAAGGATCATCTCTCTTAGTTCCTTCTTCATCTCCCTCCTCCTGCTACTGAGGTCATTGGAGAAGACTATCAAAGCCGCAGAGGAATTATCTCCAACGGACACACTCATGTTTAAACAGCTGGCTTCTGCCACTCCATTTTCAGAATCCCCACAATCTTTCGTATCCACCACTACATCAAAAACAGTTGCTGCAGGGCCTGACTTAATCCAGCTCTGAATGGCTGTGGTCACATCAAGCGTTGCCCATGTGCTCTGAGAGCCTATAACCTCTTTGCCAACCAGCAGTTGGGTCGAGGATGTGAAATTGTTGCGATCAACTTCATAGACTTTGACGATGGTTTTGAAACTGTGGGAGGCAACCTTTGGCCTGGAATTTGGGAAGAAAAGGAGCTGCAGTTCAGCAGTTGTGATCTTTTCGTGGCTGGGGATACTGATGTTGAACTGCAGCCTGTACTTTGACTTTGTGCCATTCATCACAGAGAGAGCAACATCTGTCAGAGAGGGAAAAAAAAAGATACATCTTAAGATGATGACATCTGAAACAGCAGCAGAGATTGTCATGGTCTGACATGGTGTGTGTAGCTAATTAGTGAGTAAGTGAAATGTAAGTCTTATTTAATTTTCTGCTGCAATAGTACACTAGAATTTATGATATTCTGATATCTCATAGATTTTAAATCTGTGATACCAAAAATAGCTTATAAGCACTAGAGGTCCAAAGACCACACAGGGAGTAACCATGTGCAGAAGCTGGCAGGCATTTCTCCTTTGTCTTATCAATAAAGAAATGATCTGGGGATATTTTCAGTCTGTACTTTATATCCTGCATCTTCACCAGCATCTGCTAAGTCATATAAAACCAAAGGAAAACCCATTGATGAGCGTTTAGAAGTAGATGCTACTACCTTTTTAAAGAGCTTTCGACCCTAACCCTATATATACTGGGAAATATTTGATGTTTGATTGGTTTCGAAATTTACATAATGTTAAATGCACATTACCCTAACTGAACACTTTAAAAAAAACAAAAAAAAAACATGGCAATGTGCTGTAGCTATCATGAGGGAAAACCTGTATTATGTCAGCCACAAAGCATGTAAAGCAGATATAAGACATATGTGCATTTGGCAAGATGCCCTTTCCAGATATGAGTCTTGATTCTGAATACAGGAAAAAACAAGACTCATTTTCATGATCTGTGAATGCCCCTCTCAAATCAGCTACAGGTAACTCAGAGCGTGCTTCTCCTATGTTCAGTTAAATCCAATTCAGATACCTTGCACAGTGAAGCTTCGTATGACATCAGATTGAGGGGCTGCCGAGCTGTCCGAGGCGTACTTGTTGTACAGTTCCATCATGAACTGAGGGGGGACGATCTTGCTGCGCTCCTGAGGAACATCTGACAAGTTGAGTTGTCTCAGAAAGCCCTCCTTCATGGTTCCCAGGAGGTTCTCCATCCTTGAGTCTGTGTCTTCCTCCTCCAGAAGGTCCTCTGAGAGCTCAGAATAGAGTTCCTCCACGTCCTCGCTTTGGATGTCATTATTGATAGGCTTACAGTGGCAGGAGCCAGTGGTAACCACCACACTCAAACACACCTGGAACAGGAAGCTTCTAGAGAGCTGCATTCTGAATAATGTTTTTCCCAAGTCACTAAGCTGGTACAAACTTCACCTTCTTCCCGGCCTGAAAACAGACTTTGTCGTAGCAAAGTTTGAAAATGGCGATCCTCAGTACACACATCACACTCCTAGTGTCCGCTCCCATGCTCCCAGAGTAAACAGGGGGACTTGTGTCAACCAAAATAGTAGCTTGGCCATGCTTATCACTGCAGTTGATGCCTTCTTTAAAGCTCTGTTATCATTAGAGGGCTGGCTGCTAATGAAGACACTGTAAACAGTTGACAGGGATAATGAAGGGGGCGCTGGAAACTGTGAGGTTACTGACAAACAGACATTCATAAAATTACTTTTCCCAGCTTGGAGATGGCTTCATAACGAAACCAACAAAAACAAAACAAAACAAAAAGTGATAAAATATCAGCATGGAGGCGCATCAGCCTAGTTTGTTACACAAGTCCTGTAAAATCTGAGACCTATAGTTAGATTGGCATTGTAGCAGTTGTGGTTTAGCAGGATGCAACCAATCCTACCAGTGTCTACTGTACATCACAGGGTTCTGCTGCCTAGTATCACTCAGCGACATCTCACGTCTCCGGCATTCAATTTTCTATCCTATTGCTGAAATACTTATTCACGTCCCCTTTGGTTTGAACTGCTGTAATGGAGACCTATCTGCAGTCTCCAGAAGAGTCCTGGATAGGATGCAATGCCATTGTGTCACACACACAAAATTATGGCACCACAACACCCCTACTCTCATTCACTTACCCTGGTTCCCATTTAAGTCCTGCATTAAATGCAAGTACTTTCATGGTCTTCTTAGTAGCCTCTTAGTAGCAATCCTCAATCCTTTGCTTCTGGGGGACAGAGCATCATTTGTCCAGCAGAACTCTATCCCACTTGACATCTGAAATGTTGAAACAGTTGAAGTGCTGCTACTTGTTTTTGCAAATGCAAAAGTCCTTTACGCTGACCTAATAATCAGATTAATTATACTAGAAGAAATCTGCCCTATGGGCAGTTTTTGCCAGAACTGCGGCACAGAAGTCTTCATTCCATATTCAGTGATGAGTCAAACAAAATTCCATCGTGGATACAAATTTTGGTGACCTTTAAGTTACGTAAGGGCGAGGCACATTAAATTCAATTCAATTCAATTCAATTTTATTTATATAGCGCCAAATCACAACAAAAGTCGCCTCAAGGCGCTTTATATTGTAGGGTAAAGACCCTACAATAATACAGAGAAACCCCAACAATCAAACGACCCCCTATGAGCAAGCACTTGGCAACAGTGGGAAGGAAAAACTCCCTTTTAACAGGAAGAAACCTCCGGCGAAAATTTCAAATGTGATTCTTACTACAGGTCCCAAAATAGTTGGGACAGGGGCATGTTTACCATGGTGTAGCATCTCCTCTTCTTTTCAAAACAGTCTGAAGACGTCTGGGCATCGAGGTTATGAG
>VUQS01036116.1:9699-23749 GCA_015108495.1 Heterochromis multidens
TGTTTTGCTTCTCTTTGTAGTTGTTTTGACTCTCTTTGTAATTTACTGCATCTCTGTAGTAATTTTGTAGCTCTTTGTAGCTGTTTTGTGTCTCTTTGCTGTCATTTTGTGTCTTGGTAGTTTTATGTCTCTTAATAGTAGTTTTGGAACTCTGTATCTGTTTTGTGTCTTATTTTAAACATTTTCTGTCTCCTTGTTGTCCTTTTGCTTTTCTTTGTGTACAAAAAAGCACAAAATTACAATCATTTTGTGGTTTTTTTGTAGTCATTTTGCATGTTTTTGTATATGTTTTCGCTTTGTATTGTGTCAATTTGTGGTCATTTTGCATTTCATCTTGCTCATGTTGTCTCTCTTTTAATTTTTTTTCTCATTGTAGCTGATTTGTATCTCTTGATAGTAGGCTACAGTTTTATAGTGTCTATTTTCTGTCAGCCTTCAGATGCTTGTTGTCTCTTTGCAGTCCTTTTGTATCTCCTTGTGTTGTTTTGAGCATCTTTATTGTCATTTTGGTTCTCTGTAGTGGTTTTGTGTCTCTTTGTAGTCATTTTGCATCAACATCAGGCCATTTTGCATCTCTTTACAGTTTGTTTCTGTATGTTTGTGGTCATTTTGCATCTCTCTGCTGTCCTTTTGTGTCTCTTTGCAGTTGTCTGATTAGCTTCCAAACAAGAAATGCAAACAATCACTTCAGTGAGAGACTGTTTGATGGGAACTGTAGATTCTCAGGTTCAGTCTTCAGCAGCTTATGACCAACATGTCCTATTGGTTGACCTATCTTTTTTTCTTCCTTGCAATGATGTCAATAATAAGAATACTAATAATGACAAAAATTAAACATGGGTACATTTTGGTGACATACTGGATATATTATGCTTTGCAGGCTTTTTTATTATGACAATGTTATAATTGTATAAAAAGCTCAATGAAAAAACAATTACAAACTTATTATTACTGTTATGATAATGCCTTGTTATTTTTAGTAGCCTGGCATCTTTCTCTTACAATGCTTTACAATCGTTACAGATTTATTAATGTATAGAGGAGTCTGACTGGGGAATCATCTATGCACTGGATATTGTCTTTGTGTGTGTGAATGACAGCATAAGACAAATTGTACTACAATGTTTAGTTCATGATCTTCTACATCTACACCCAAAATTGGAGGCCAACATAATAATAAAAAAAAGGTATCATTCTCCAAAATGTCCTAAAGACCCTTTTTGTTTTTTAAAATGTACTCAGTTCTTGTACACATTACATAGCTTAGAGCATCATCTTTAACAGCTAAACTGAAAGATTGTAGTTCCTTTAGTGACTCAGGCTGCTGTTGCAGTAGAATATTCCTGTATGTTGTTCCAACGATAATAGTTGGATCTCTGTTTACTTTGCTGTGGTCACATGGTCAAGGTAAAGGCAAGTCAACCACTGCTCTTTATACCCTCATTTCTCTTTTACTGTGTGTGGGCCTCACTCCTGTAGACATACATGGACATGCATGTAATTTCCATGCTCCATATACTGACATAGAGTACTGATACCACATCCACATCCTGATTTATACAAGAATGTGGGAGGAAATCTCATTGTTTAGGATCTCGGGTTATATTCTGAGGTTTTTACAGAAGGCTAGATTAGCCTATAGACTGTCAAACTGAGTTTTAAAAGGCAGGTGTTTTTTTTTTTTTTTTTAAAAACAACTTTGTTCTAGTTTTAATGTAATTGCAGCTTTTCAGCTTCACTTTACAAACATTCAGAAATAACAATAAACACATTATTTGCACTTGCTGTGTAATTTAAACAGTGCAGAGTTAAAAAATGCTTCTCTGCTAATGCTGGTTTTTTTTGGTATTGTCCTGTACTATGTCTCTGTACTATGTCTCTGTACTATGTCTCTGTACTATGTCTCTGTACTATGTCCCTGTACTATGTCTCTGTACTATGTCTCTGTACTATGTCTCTGTACTATGTCCCTGTACTATGTCCCTGTACTATGTCCCTGTACTATGTCTCTGTACTATGTCCCTGTACTATGTCACCACTGTGTCAGCTGCAGTACTGTTATAAACAATTATAAAGAGACACATTTAGGAACATTTAGTAGCACAGTTAGCATTGGGCTCACTAGCTATTCCCAGTATATGTCAGGCTACAGCTTGTTAGCTAAGCTCCTCACACAGACTGGAAAAATAAGGAAACCACACACTTAGCTATGATCACTATCTAATACATGTGGCAAAGCTCGTGGCCTGTTTTGTGTTTTGATTTTCCTTTCAGGCTCTTAGAATGACAGAAATGTATGAAATTGACTTAATGTTCTATTCAGCATGACCTGAAAGTAGCAACTAAACTGAGGTCATAGAAGAGGGAAGCTGAGGACCATTTTCCCATTCAGTTCTAGTCTTCGGGTCTTTTTGCACCCACAGGTGTCGCCCCCTTGTGGCCATTTACAAGATTGGCTTCAGTCTTTATGCTAACCTGAGCCAACCAACATCTATCTTATAAAGCAGTTCACACTTATGACAGCTGTATTACCATCTCTTTGCTGAAAAGGGAATATTGAAATTTTCCTTACTTGTAATATATACATTTTATGCTTTAGCAGTAAATCTCATAATGAATCAGGTAAAGCAGTTATTTATACACTTGAAATAGGCGGTATCATGCTGTTTAAACAGTTCTCATTTCTAATACCCATTTGTTCCTATTTTAAAGAGAAACTGACTTAATAGACTGACTTTGTAGTAGCACAGCTAGTCAGAAAGGTCCTGATATGATTTTTCCTTTTTCTAAATATAGGGCTGATAACTTTGACAAGCTGTTCCAGTCATGAGAATGAAAACAGCTCAGTCACATTTTCCATGTCTTGTCAGAATCAGTGTTTTCAGGTTTAGTGTTGATGAGTAATGAGGTTAAGATTTTGTGGGTTTTTTTGCTCATCATCAAATCTCCTGTGGTCACAAGACCAGTAAGGCTTTCCATTGACTAAGCGTTAGGTTGGCCATGACCTCACTTTGTTTTAGCATCACATCATGTAAAGGATTTGTAAGACTGACCGCATTTGAACTCAGTCACTCACTTATAAGCTGAAATTGGGAAGTGCAGCTGATGTGGCACAAGCAAGTCTCACTTCTCTAAATTTTCTTAAGCTATTCTTTTTTTCACCCCCTGCATCACTGCTTGGATCTTTGTAGGTACCTATGTGACTGAAACCAATCATGGAGGAAGCACACCGAATGGATCTGACCTACATCACTGAACGCATCATCACCATATTCTGCCCTCCTGGGTGTCCAGAGGAGCTCTATCTGCAGAACCTGTGGGAGATTATTCCCATGCTGCAGTCCAAGCATGGACACAACTACATGGTGAGACAAGTAGATGAGATGAAGATAGCAGAAGAATTTTAGATTTAAAGGTTATCAAAAAGCAAGCCTAGCTGATTCAGAGACTTAGGAGATAGCAGCCTGCTTTTTTATATATTAAATATGATTTGAACAATTTTGAAGCTTCCCATAGATATATTCAATTGTTTTACTCATTTCTTACTTATAAAACAACACTGAAGACATCAAAAGAACTAAATAACACATATCAAACACATATGTAGTAGGCAAAAGTTGTAAACAAAGAAACAGCATTGCATAATCTTTATTCTCTCAGCCAGTTTTGGGGTCATCACCTGGACCTCAGTCTTGACAGAGTTCTGTTTCTATCTATCTGTCTGTCTGTCTGTCTGTCTGTGTGAGCCACTTGTCATCTGGAAGCTATTCCAGGTGATCACTTCATGAAGCTGCTTGAGATATAAGAATAGTGTACAAAGCAGCTTTGCACACTAATGCTGGGAACTATAAGAAATCTAAAAGCATATTTTAGCTTGTTTATCTTCTTTTCTCATTGCACCCTTCCTTTCATTGTAGAATAATTTGTCTTGTGTTTTGATGTCTTTACTTTTTGCTCTACACTTTAAAAAATGAAAATCAAGAAAAACCCTTGATATGACGGGATATGTATTATAAGTTTACGTATTAGGATGAAATCATAAAAGTTCCGTACTTGACCTTAAGGTAAGGTTAAATATTAGTTAATACATCTTAGACCACAGAACAATCTTTTTTGCAACCAGCAGAAGTGTTTTACTCATTTGATTTTGTGCACACAACCTTTTTCCAGCTCATCAACCTCTCTCAGAAGCATGAAAGTCTGAGCAGAATCAACCACAAGGTAATTCTAATGCACTCATTTGAGAGGTTGTAATACTGTACTCTGTAATACTGTAAGCATGTATCGTACTGTATGCGGGGCTTTTTCCGTCAGGTTTTGGACACAGGTTGGGTGGATCTCTTGGCTCCCAGTTTGGATCAGATCATCAGTGTGTGCACAGCGATAGAGAACTGGCTGGACACCCATCCAAAGCATGTCCTGGTGTTACACTGCAGGGTAAACATGGCTGCGCTCACCTGTTCTGGCATGTTCTTTAAAGTGATTCATGCGCTGTACATACAGTAAGCACCTAAAGTTTATTTATCCTGATCCTTTGACTTTCCCCAACAGGGAGGGAAAGGCCAGCTTGGAGTTCTGGTGGCATCCTACATGCATTTCACCAACACCTCAGCCAGGTAACACTGACTTTTTAAACAGCAGGGGAAACTTCTATCATGCTGGATAGTGGTTTTGGATAGACACTAAATAATTGCACTGCCATTGTGCAAAAACATAGAAGTATTACAATATGGCATGGCTTAGGTCTTATATTATGAGACAGTAATCACAGGATTAAGAAAGACTAGTTTCCTTGGGGTGATTTTACTTATTGAAAAGTGGAACATTTGGAGAAATTTGATAAATTAGTTTTTTTGGTTGAGAGTTAGACGAGAGGATCGATACCACTCCAATACCTGCGAACTTAATATTAAGATACCATTAACAACCAGCTAGCTTAGTTTAGCTTAAAGATTGAAAGGGAATCAGTGGCAAAACCTGCCTACTACCACCTACAAAGTTAGGAACTTAACAACTTTATTTCTTTATTTCATTTCTTTAACCCTTTCCACCCTGGAGCCTTCGTACTGGGATCAGGCCATATTTCTTTGGAAAATGTAGCCTGCTGCCATTTTTCAAAGGTTGTCATTGCTGTTCTTTTGAAGTGGATTTGGTAGAGTTACACTTAGGAAGTTGCAGAACATGTGGTTGAGGGGTTCAGCCTATAGCAAGATAACGACACAAAAAATTTGGAAGAAAAGATTTAGACAGGAGGCTTTATATGACAGAAGAGCTGCACAATCTCCAGGTTCAAACTTCAAGCTGGTTTTTCGATGGACAGAAGGGTGAAAGTAAGCAAGTGCAGCATGTGTGAACTCTATTCTTGATCCCATCTCATCTTACTTTCTGAAATAAATCAAGAAACTATACATGGATGGATGGATTAAGAAACTATTCTTTTAAAACTTGGGATCAGGCCTAAACGCTGAAGTGTCTCGAGACACTGGCAGGACTTAAATTTGATACAGATATTTATGTTTTGCAAAGGATACATCCTAATCATGTTGGTGACCTTGTGACCTTCCGCTATGTGTGACCAGTTGGCCAAACCTTCTGCTTATGTATTAAGAAATATCACAGTCTAGTTGAAAAATTGTCATAAAATTTACTTGTTAGAGTGATTCAAAAAGAACCTTTTCATATGTTGTTGTGTCCAACAAACCTTTAAGGCTCTGGGCTTCCCATCTTGGTATTATTATCTCTGATTACATCAAAGTAAAGGGAAATGCAGCTGTGAAGTATTGAGCCAGTAGTGGCATTTACTGTTGAACATGTTTGCAGATCAAAGAACACTGACAGAGCAATAGACAGAGGGAATAGTGGCTGATCTGCTGTCTGTCTCCACCAGTCAAAGGGCAGCACTGTAGAGACTTTGAACTGTGATTATATTTGATTTTTGGGCAGGGATCTGGTTGCTGTTGGACACCAGTGAATTCATTTACACCGACTCTGAGCCTGTAGGAGACACAAAACGTTATTAATTTAAACCAAAGGCATTTTTAAGGCAAACACAAAAGCTTTTATAGGGTCATCCTACAGCATATCTCTGATTTTATGGTCCACATGTGAACTATTAAAAGCGTGTCCTCGTTTTGACACATATTATCATGTGACATTGGGAAAGGTCTCTTTCAGGCAAATTGCAAAAAAAATGCACCAAAGAGGAAGTTTCAGTCACATTGTCAGTGTGCATGTGTGTGTGTTCCACTGAAGCGCTAACTCACTGTTGAGAAATACCTGATTGTGACCATTGTCCCTCTGAGAATCATCTCTGCGCTTATATGAGTGCGAGTATGCAAAGGTTTGTGAAAGAAGGTGGTAATATCCAGCTATGCATTTGGTATTAGTCATTTTGAAATATTTGTCTTTGTGATTTCTCCAGCCACCCCTGTAGACTAAACGTTTTGTTAATAATTTAATTTTTTTCTCTTAAACAGAGAAACTCCCCACAAGTAGGTGTCCTGAAGCTTTCACATGATCCTCAGTAGAAAACAAAATCATATTTGCTTTCATTGAACTGGCTCAAGCACTGAATCATTATCTGAACTTGTGCCTCTCTCTCAGTGCAGACCTTTCCCTCGACCATTTTGCCATGAGGAGGTTCTACAATGACAAGCTCTCTGCTCTTATGACCCCTTCACAGAAACGGTAAGGACTTGCATGACTGATTCCTAGAGGTCAAAGGTCATTTCTGGTTCAACTCTCAGCGTCTGATCTTTGGCCAAGGGATCTGCTGTGACAGTTGACCTCAGACTGCATGCTCACTTATCAGCTGATTGACCCTTTTGTGAAACAGTTAACATAATAAAGCTGCTGTGAGGCAATGAAATAAGGGGACTCAACGAAAATCAAACCACACTCTCTTCCATGTCTAATAATGTTTCAGATAGAGACTTTCTTTCTACTTTGTAGGTATGTGTGGATGCTGGGCGGCATGTTAAAAGGAGGCCTGAAGATGTGCCCTTCTCCATCTTTCCTCCTCTGTGTTGTTCTTTATAGTCTCCCCAAAATAAGACCAGATGGAGGTAAGCAGCAGAACCATCACCCACTCATCTGGCGAGGTTCACGTTTGTCATTTTAGCTGATGCAGTCTTTGTTTGTTTGTTTTTTGCAATTGGTTGTGACTATATATTTAGCCTTGGCTAGTTAGCTGGGTTAGCAAGGTGCATTTGCAATTCACTGTAAGATTATGGGACGCAGATATTGGACACACCATACTACTCAGAAAAACTGAATAGCTGACTGTTTATTTAGAGTGACTTTTAGTACAACTGAAGAAGGCAAATGTATGCATAACTTTAAGCTTTAATAAAATTAAAACAGGTGAGCTAAATAAAAATGACCCACTCATACAGTTGTCACAAAATAAAAAAGTAGCTACAGAGATCAAAACCTTATTTATACCAGTCTGTAAACATGTTTAATTCAGCCATTTTAACATATGAGGCTAGTGAGATGTCCATTATTTCATCTAGATACACCTCAATCAAATCTTTAAACTCTACACATAACATGACACCATTTCAAAATTTTTCAAGGTAGTGAAAACCAAGACAAGCCTGACAGGTAGTGAAAGCCAAAACAAGCCTGACAGGTAGTGAAAGCCAAAACAAGCCTGACAGGTAGTGAAAGCCAAAACAAGCCTGACAGGTAGTGAAAGCCAATACAAGCCTGACATGTTATTGTCACAGAAAATGCAAAAATTCTGTAAATGTATTGCCAGTGTTCTCTGATAGTGTAACCCTGTGTGCCCAGCCTGTAGGCTGCTGCTGTCCACTGTCCACTGTGAAGCTCCCAACACACAGTTTTTGTGCAGATGTTAATGTCAGAGGAGGTTTGGAACTCTGCAGTTATTGAATCAGCAGAGCACTGGCAAATTTTTTACGCACTATGCACCTCAGTACTTCGCAATCCCACTCTAACTTTATGTGGTCTGCCCCTTAGTGGCTGAGTTGCTGTGATTCCTAAAAGCTTCCACTTCAGTTACCACTTACAGTTGATCATGCAATATCTAAGCGGGAAGAAATTTCACCAAATGACTTGTTGCAATAGTAGCATTCAGTGAGCTCTTTAGAATGACCCATTCTTTCACAAATGTTTGTAAAGACGGACTGCATGGCTAGGTGCTTGATTTTATACACCTGTGGCAATGAGACTGAAAACACCTGAATTCAAAGATTAAGAGGTGTGGCCCAGTGCTTTTGTCCATAAAGCATAGCTAAATGCAATAGGTTGTTTCTTAAAATACAGCAAACTATTACCGTAATGATGAATATAGAATGTTTTTTAGCCACATCCATAAATATTTAGTTTTCTTACTTTGAAGTTGATGATGCTGATAACACTATATCACTTAGCTGATCTTAAAAAATATTTTTTGCAAATCTGTGTGCAATTGTAACAAATGATTACCAAAAAAAAAGTACAAACAAAACTTCAAGCTTTTGCCACAAGATGGCACATGTCCTTTGTGCATCATTATAGCTGTGGATGAATATAAGTATTCAGTCATATTATGCTCCTGTTTTCTGTCTTCTCTTTCCTTTCATCCCTTAGCCTCAGAGATTTTCCAGGAGGTTTCTTCCTATTTAAAAGGGAGTTATCCCTCCTCACTGTTGCCAAGTGCTTGATAAGGGATTGTCTAAATCTTTACTTTGCTATGTAAAGTGCCCCAGAGCAACTGTTGTTGTGAACTGGCATTATATAAATAAAACTGACATGAACTGTCATTATCTGGTGTAACAGGTTGTCTTTAGTCACCTCTTCTTGAACTACTCTGACTATTTAATTTTAATGATATTATCTCTGTTTATGTTGTCTCAGGATGTTTCCTGTTCCTGAGGGTCTACCAAAGTCTCCAAGCTGTTTGCACCTCTGCAGTCTAGTAAGAAATACATCATTTATACACAGTAAACACAGTAACCATGGAACTTACATGGAGCATAAGGTGTTAATATGCATTTATGTCCATCTCAGCCATGTTAATGCAGCTGAGACCGATCGCCTCTACATTGTGCTTCAGCCAGCTCAGCTGCTCAAAGGGGACATCATGGTGAGTTATGATACTCTGTATATTTACATTTTTATCAGCTAACTGATAATGAGCAGATGTCTATACAGGAATGACCCTGTACTTTAAACTAATGTAATGTACTTTAATGTACTTAATGTACTTTAAACTAACTATTAGGAGGTTACCTTCATGCAACCTGCTTTTTTTTTTTAAACAATTAAGCTAGTTTTTGAACATGTATTCATTTTTAATTTTTTATTCTTCAGGAAATATGAACTTTCATGAATGATGCACTCAAGTTATTTATTGAAACTTTAGTATCTACTACTACTATTATATTTTTGACTAACCCAATGTATACTGCTACTACTACTTCTAGGTGACTCTGCCCCTTTTTTGTACAGACAAACTATACAAAAAGGGGCAGTGTCGCCTCTTTTTGTTAAGGAAACTAAGATCTCTTGATAGCTGCAGTAAAATGCTGCAGATGTTCTATCAGTCTGTGGTGGCAAGTGTGCTGTTCTATGCTGCAGTCTGCTGGGGGGGCAGCATCAGAAACAAAGATGCAAGGAGACTGGACAAACTAGTGAGGAAAGCTGGCTCTGTAATTGGAGCCAGACTGGACACACTGGGGGAGGTGGTGGAAAGATGCACACTACAGTATATGTGTGTATGTGCATGTATGCATGAGTGTACATTTCGTTTGAACACCGGGGGGAAAACTGAATGGCAGACCTCAATCCATCAATCAATCAATGAATTTAATTTAATGTTCTTTTCTGGCTTCTCTGCAATTATTACCTACACGCATGTGCAAATCACCAGAAACGAGGCTGTGTGACTCCTGACTTAGACCACAACACTGTAAATGTTAATGGCAAGGATAATTACAATTACCCCAAAAGACTTAGTAGTATGAGGTTTTATTGTATTGTAGTGTATGTCAAAAAAAAAATATTTCTCAGGTCTCACTCAGTAAAGTTGTAGTATTTTTCCTAAATAATTATTCAGCTTCTTTCACATTTTTGTTGTACTTTAAATATTGCTTCCCCCCTAAATTTACACTTATGCATGCATGTGGACACTGGCATATAGAATCTAAACTTGTGTAAATAGGATTTGTAACTACTCTGTTGTGTCTTCAAGGACTAGTTAAACCTAATACAAATAGTTTTATTTTAACTTAACAACTCTTCAGAAAAGTTTTTTTTTTTTAGGGAAATTGTATTTCTAAGTAGCAGTCGTGTTTTATTTTTTATTGTTGTGACACTGTCTGATTGTAGGTGGTTTGTTACGATAAAAACAGCCGGTCAGCCAGTCGTCAGGTCATCTTCCGTCTCCAGTTTCATACGGGCCTTATAGCGGGACACACCCTCACTTTCTCAAAGGCGGACCTTGACTGTGCCAGCGAAGGTATTTATGACCTGCTGCCTCAGTCTGCACACTGCCAGTCACTGTTTAGCTCCACAGCACTATCAAGCTTAATCAGTAACTGATAAATCTATCAGCCTGTCATCTACCTGAACTAACCCTGGAACCATATTAACTGTGCAGGTGTGAAGGACACATGGAAACATGTACAGTATGCCAAGTTAACTGTCCAGCTCTCTGATCTCTCCCTTAACATTCCAGATGCCCGGTTCCCAGAAGATGGAAAAGTAGAGCTGCTGTTCTCTGAAAGTCCTGAAAAAATTGCAGGTAGGATGACTCTCACACAAACTTTCTTTTGATATAACCTTCAGTAAAAGCTTGTAGATGCATAATCATAATTCTGGTTAAAATATGATGCAGGTGTTGCAAGTTCAGGTGGATATTAAGAATTCTCATTGAGCCAGCTCAAGTCTTTTGATCCTATCAAGAAACATAAAACATTTGGGAGTATTTTTTTTATATACACCACCACTCTTTAAAAACTGATCATTTGGCAGCTGCCATCTGTAGAATAACTACAGTACTGTGCAAAACTCTTGAGCCACCTCTCATTTCTTTATTATTTTCTAGGAAAATGGGAAATAGATACAGCAGTTTATTTAAACATGTTCAAACATTCATGGGAATACAGTATATCAGGCAAAAACTGGGTTTGTACATATCTAACGAGTTTGAAAGTCAACATTTGTTATGACATCTTTATTCTTCAACACAAACTGAACTCTCTTAGGCAAGCTTTGGTGTAATTTATTTAATTAGTGTTCAGGAATAGTTCTCCAGGTTTCTTGAAGGACATTCAAAGCTCTTCTTTGGATGTTGGCTCCCTTTTGTTCCCTTTTGTTCCATTCTCTGTCAAGGTGATCCCACACTGCTTCAATAATGTTGCACTCCAGGGAGGCTATTTCATGACTGATAGTGTTCCATTGTGTGATTTTTATATCCAGGTATGCTTTTACTGCACTGGCAGTGTGTTTGAAAAATGAAGCCATTGCCAATCAGATGCTTTCAAGATGGTATTGCATGGTGGATCAAAAACAGCTGGTACTTTTCTGTCTTCATAATTCTATCAATGTTGACAAGATCCCTAACGCCACTGTGTGACAGAGCCTCCACCATGTTTTACAGATGGCTGTAGGCATTCACTGTTGTACATCTCTCCTGACCTCCTCTGTACATATTTACAACGATTTGAACCAGAATTTTCAAATTTGGATTCATCACTCCATAAGGTCATTGATTTTCAGTTCTTGTGTATACCTCAGTATACCTAAACCTTTTCTCCTCTGTTTCCCTTCCACTGTGACCATTTCTGACAAGGCTTTGGCGAACAGTAGATGGATCAACTGAAGGGCAAAATGCATCTCTCTGGTCCTGTGTCAGGTCTTTGCTGGATCTTTTTCCTGTTTCTTAAGTTTTTTTTTCACACATCTTCTTTTGTGTTCCACTTGTCCAGTTTCCTTAGATTTTTTAAGGTCACACTGCACACCAAGCAGAGATATGGCACGTTTTCAGCTAATAGCTCTTTGGGAATCACCTTGTTGCTGTAAAAATGCTATTTTATGCCTGTCAAACTGTGTTATTGTTGGCATTTTTGTAGATTCAACTTAAGAAATGGGAACAAATTATGTTTTTTGCCACAGGCTGCTAGTAACAAAGTGCAATTTAAAAATTGGTTCTTTACTAAGTTGTCTGTTATGTGTAGACACAACACTGGTTCAGCCACAGAGCACACTATGTATTATGTATATTCAGTCTCCAGACTGAAGAAGTCACCAGAGGTGACGAAACGTTTCTCCCACTGAAAACAATACGTCCAGATGAACAGATTCAGCTTTTTGGGATTCTTTTACCTGGATTATTGAGCATGCATCAAGAGACTATGTATTATCACACTAAGTATGAGAAAATAGGTGTTGTTACTCTTGAAATCAGTAATAAGACAGTAAGATATTGACTGTATCCCTGTATGTCAGCAGAGATGAGATTAGATTGTTAATGGCAGATCCAGGGTCAGTTTTCTTTAATATTATCAGTCTTGGAGTCATTATTCCAAAAAAGTAACGCATTAGTTGTTACTCTTTTACATGATTACTTCCTGGAAAAAGTAATTCCTTAAATTACGTTTGCGTTACTCTGTAACATGGCGTGAACGGCTTTGTTATATAATTACCAGTTGTAATTGTTAGGCTACAGTCCCACACACTGACACAAATCTCTATCCTAATGAGGACACACAGAGTCTTTCTTTTAGTGTTTGTATATCAAAACAAACCCGAGAGCAAAGTTGAAAAGGAGGCAAAAAGCACTTCACAGCCATCACCACAGCAATTCTACAGTAGAAAAAGATAGAAATGGAGGCTACAATGCTAAAAGCCCTACTGCTTTGTTACCTGTTCACGTTCAGGTGATGACTGCTTGGCTGGGATCAGCATACAGCTGTTAAGACCTGAATTAAATACAAAAAAAGAAAGTGATCTGTAATTAAACATGGACTCTACTGTGATATACTTTTTTCATATATTACCAATAAAAGCAACAAAATGGCAGAAATTTGCAAAGAGCATATTTGTGATGAGAGTCTGCATGTTATCCCGGTACCAGAGTAGTGTGTACGTCCAAACAGGTTAGGTTAAGTGGTAATTCCAAATGATTAAATTTTTAAAAATTAAAAATGAGTAATCTATGTATTGATTGTGCACTTTAATGTGTAACAGCTTTTTGCATTTTCATATGCATTTGTGTTCTGTCGTGAAGCATGAAATCAGAGGAATGCAAATGTAGTACTCAGAAACCAGTAGGTTAAACTGAAAACAAGAGCAACTCCCCCCAAAGGGCAAGAGTTATATTAAAACTTTGATGTTTTATGATGTTTTTATTACAACATGCTGACGTCAGCCTGTTTTTATTAAACATGCTAACTTCAGCGTTAGCATGTTAAACATGCTAACTGTGACGTCGTTGGGCGTCATACTGAAAAAATATAAAGTGTGTTGTACAGCTCTCTCCATCAGAATCAGAATCAGAATACTTTATTATTAGTTGCTCCAGGACTGTGAGAAAGCAATTAACAAGTTAAAATACAAATATTAAATAATACAATATATTACAAATTACAAAATATTACAAATAGCTCTAATAATATGAAAATTAAAATGAAAATGGCAAAAGTGGAATACAAAAAGAAGATAGAAAGGAATCTACAGTACAGCAACATCCGTGAGGTGTGGAGAGGAATCAACACCATCTCTGGCTACAACAAAAAGAAAAAACAGCCACTTATGGGTGATGTGGAAAGAGCTGATGAACTCAACCAGTTCTTCAACAGATTCGACTCTGCGGTCACACCCACTTCCACTGCTGCTCCTCCATCGTCTTCTCCTAATTCTCCTCAACATGTGGGCATCTTCACTGCAACTCCATCTTCTCCTCCACAAGTGTGCTTCTCCACCACAGCTCCCCCTTCTCCTTGCATCTGTAATGTGGCAGCTACTTCCCCTCTCACACCTGTGCCTCCACTCTTGTCTGTCACAGAGACAGGGGTGAGATTGGAGCTAGGAAGACTATGCT
>VUQS01036118.1:26652-39656 GCA_015108495.1 Heterochromis multidens
AAAAAAGTGGAATACAAAAAAAAAAAAAAAAAAAAAAAAAACAAAAAAAAAAAAAACAGCCACAATGAACCAGACAGGAAGAACAAAACAGAGAATAAGAACTGTTTTAGTTTTCAATGCACTCACGGAGTCAGTGACATTAGGAAAAGCTTAGGCAGTAGATCCAGAACAAAGAAAATTAAACCTGTCAGGGAGTAACTGCAAAAGGCTTATTTACCTTTACTGACTGTCTTCAGCTCAGTGAATGACTAATTATCCATGTGTAAGATTGATTAACAACAACTCAACAGTGACTGCATGTGCACAGTGCAACCAGGGAGCGTGACTCCACAGTCAATATACTGATGGATATGTGCCCAATGAATCTCTTTACTTTGCAAAAGAAGAAAAAGCAGCAGCTGTCAGTCCTGAAGTATGATGGAGCGCTAAACTAAATCCAGTTAAAGGGCTGCAAATAGGAAAAACTGACTCAGTGCTGACGTGGTACAGGTCTATTTCTGTAGTCAAGGAGTCCTATGCTCTATAGGGGCTGAACAACATATTGCTTGAATGATTCTGGGCTATGACAGCATGTCCTCAGCAGTAAAGCTGCTCAATTATAGTACAAATCATTTTAGTCATTTAATTGTAATCTTGATTATTTAGCGTGATTCATTAACTTAAACATAATGCAGTGACTGAACTTAAAAACATTTTACAGGGGGGTTCTTTAGTCTTTAAATATAATTCAAATGAAAAACAAAATAAATTAATTTAAAAAGAGAGGTTAGGGGGATGGTGGACCCAGACTAACGGGTGTTTTTGACCATGAAGTTCGTGTCACAAGGGCACCCGCCGGGAAATCTGCTGGCGCAGATGGGGCGGAGAGCCCCAGGTGGCAGAGTGACCCAGGAGAGGCACACGATGAGCAACGAGCACGAGAGCTGAAGCCGACAGCCAAACCGTCGCAGAACGCGCACAAAGTTAGAGAATCTCTTGTCCCATGGTTGGACAGACTCCAGCTCTAATGTCTTGGTCGGCAGCTGCCGATGGTAGTCTGCTGCTACAGGTGGAGAACAGGGGACAGAGGGCAGAACAAGGAGCACCATAGGCAGCTGCAATCCAAAAGGGTGAAGGGACTCAGGGGACAGGAAGCGTGCAACATTTTTCAGTCTTAAAGGACTTGGCAATTAAAGTATTTGAAGGGGAGTATTATAATGTACTATTATGCAACAATTATTATTTTTTTAAATCCATGGGTGTGCCCCCTTTAGCATCCACACCCAAAAGTAAAAAAACAAAAAAATACACATCAAGCAGTTAACTGTATTAAGCTGTAAGACAACATTATACTCTTGGTTCTCCTGTTTTAAAGCCAACACCTTGATGAGAAATCGAGTTTTGGCTTTAGTGAATGTAAGCACTCGCTGCAAAAATGTAGAGAATTCTTTCCTAACACGTACCAATGTGCCTGCTAGGTGCTGAACAGCCACAGTTTTAATACACTATTATTAATTTCCAGTGGCTGGGAGCAGACTAAATGAAACTCAGTGTGGAAGAAAATTAGAGTCCAGAGAAGCTCCAAGTGAACTACATATTTATTATACCACTGAATTAGGCAATTAGTCTTGTAAGTCAGCTTTCTCTGCTATCTGGAACAAAAAGAAGGGAGGTCAGTGATGACACAGACACAAAGTCACAGGAAGTGAGCCAAAGCAAACATACCAGTGAAGCACTGGAGCTACAGATCCTTTTTTCTGCCTTTCCTGTTTTACAAGAAAGGTCAACACAGAGAGAGACAGGAAAGACAAAGAGGAAGAGGAGGAAAGCAGATAGAGGACCTTGTAACATGAGCCCTGCACATCTAACTGAGTCACACAATCCAGCCTAGATGTCAGACACCAACCTTAACCCATTGGCACTGGTAGAGTTGGTCAGAGGTGCGGAAAGTTGGCTGCCAGAGGCCGGTGGAGGCCAGGGGCTGCCCCAGGACATGCCACCGACTGAGAGGGGTCTCCTAGGGTACGGTGAGTAGACAGAAGTAGGATGAGCCGCCGCAGCCCTTCCTGTCCCTTGGAGGCTGGGCCGGTTCAGACTCCCTGATGAGAAGGAATGTCGTGAACGGCTCGGCATGGGTCCGGTGCTGCTGTGGCTCAAACACTGCTGGCAGGAGCAGGCGGGGCCCGAGGGGATAGCTGGGGGTCCGGAGGAGGCCAGCGGGTAGGGGAGGTTGCACTGCCGTCGCACCTGGCGTCTAAAACCTGTCGATTTGTTAACCTGGGCCAGAGATGTGAGATCCACTATGTAATTGTATCCGTGCGGGCCCAGGTCTGCTGTGCCTTGGCGAGCCTGATAGCTGTGCTCCAAAAGGATGGAGGTTCGAGTCTCATATGGGGTCCATCCTCCTTCATCGTTGGCCCATTCCCAGTAAACACCACTACCAAGGCCTGAAGACTGGGCAAACAGAGACCGACGAACTGACCGGGTCTTACCTGAAAATGAGAGACACGTTGATTTTTAGTGAATAAACTGAATGAAAACTACAACTTTTTTTTAAGACACAAGAGAAAAGCACGCTGTTCTCTCACTTATATGTAGATGCCAGCAACGTAAACATCAGAACCAATGCCAGATTAGACACATGACTACATGGTTTCATTTGGAAAAAAAACAAACACATTTTCCACTAACAGAGAGAGGTCTCCCTTTACCTGTTAACCGAATGGTGTTCTGCTCTATAGAAATGATATGATAACGTAAAAATGTCGCTAAAGCTCAGTAACTTTATGGATACTTTCCAGCTTTCATCAATCAAAACAACAGCGCCCCTGCAAGCTAATGCTAGGCAGCTAACGTCGTAGCCATCCGGGCCTGTGAGGTTTGAGGCAAAACGTTAAAGAGGAATAAACGTAAAGGTCAAACCACGGAGCGTTAGACGTGTTTACCTGTGTCCTGTCGAAACTGCTTCAAGCTTGGTATGTCAATGAGGTAAGGCGACAGGCTGGGGTCTGATTGTCCGAGGCAGATGCTCGTAGAGCCGGGTGCTCCTCCTCTCTGGCCCCGCGGTGAGAGACACCGCTCGATGTAGGCGCTCACCTGGCCGCTGTAAGGCCGCCAGTAGCCCTGATCGTCCTGCCATTCCCACACCGCTATCATGGGCTGAGACTGCCCAACGGATCCAGAAGGTGTAGCTGACACAGGGGGCCCGTTTCTAGACCCGTTTACCCTGGCACAGGACCCAGACACAATCGCCATATTCACCAAAACTAGCCCTAAGCTAACAACAACTCGTTCTGGTTAGCTAGTCAACCGATTGTGGCTGCGACGAAGACAAAGTGTGCTAGCTGGGCTAGCTTGGCTCGTTAAAAAATTCCATTATGAATGTGTTAACGCGCCTTTGAGGAAGCTATGAGGTAGGTCTCAACTGGTAGACAGCCCAGATAAACACCTAAGTACATGTTTGCAAAGCGGATGCATTCACACGGATTAGCAGTACATGGTTAACGTTAGCTTTGTGGCAACGTTGCCAGGAATCCGTCTCCCTCTGCCGCTGCCTTCAGGGACCGTCGGTAATATCACCACTCAGCTCGTGTCTGAAACAGTAAACCCACATTAACCGCTGGTTCCAGTTTCTGAATGCTATATTTAATTTAAAGCACAGTGACTAAGACTATATTCAATGTCCTGTTTTGTTTTGTTTTTCAGTTCGTTTCCAGAGCTGAAACTGCTCATTTCAATTTTGTTTTTATTGTTTAAGAAATGCTCTGTTTTAGTGTAGGTTTTATTAACTCTTAGTTTAAGTGTCGCATTCAGTTTTCCTTTATATTGTTAAGGGTGGTATTTTTCAGGGGCAAGACAAAAACACAATACAGCAATACAAATACTTGACATCCCAGTATCAGTAAACACAGGCACCAATGTCCCATCACAAAATGTATATTTTATATTAAGACTTTAGTAAACACACAGTATTGCTTCATTTAATTTAGTTTTTTCTAATGTCTAAGTTTTCATTTTAATGTGAGTTAACTCATTGTTTTTTCCCCACACCTAGTTTCAGTTTTTAGTTATATAATAACTATAATAACCTTGAGCCACTCTTTCTAACATGTTGCCTGTATGTGAATAAATGAAAGCTCATCAAATACATCTTAAGTCTGGTGTTTCTTTTTGTAAAATAACCTAGAATTAAATGAGATTGCAATTAGATTGTTTCCAGGTTAATACTGGAGCCTGGAAAGATCTTGGATTTTTTATCTCAATTGATAACATGCAGACAATCTTCATTCCTGGGCTCAAGTGGTGGTGCAAGGCAATGATTTATTTAAGGCATTGCGGGTGGGGGTTGGTAGTCCTTAAGGTGGAGCACAGTTTCTTATGTCATCTGTGGCACCATAAATCAATACTAAGTCAATACTACATCTATAATGCTTAATGCAGAAATTCCTAAAACAGAAGTGTGTATACTATTTCTGGCTAAAGCTTTTTGTGCACACCTCCTCACCTCTACAATTTTTCACTTACAAGGTTCAAATGAAGGTTGCATTCTTCTTCTTTCACATTATCCTCTTCTTCTTTCCCTGCTTCTTTATTCAAAGGAGATTAGACCCACCCCCACCCCCACCCCCCAGTAGCATTTCTGCCCTCAACTGGAGATAAATGGGTATGACACAAATAGCTGCATATGAAAATCTACCAACAGCTTTCTAAAACCTCGGGCTGATTGCTTCAGTAATTACTAATTATTAACCAGACACCACTAGACTGAATGCTGTCCAAAATGCCAGGGCTAGCACAGGTAAGTGGATATGTATAAGACTAAAGATGGCGATAAATGGCTTTCAGATCCACCCTCCACACAAACTAGATTATTACTCAATCTAGTTTGTAAAAAGGGTGTTCATTAAACTCACCTACATGATAATAGAACTGGACAGTTCTGACACCAGTGTGAACATTGATTAAAGTAGTGGCCAAATGGGATTTGAGCTTTCCCTTTAGCCCATAAAGTGACACATAATCAATAGCTAAGTCCATGCCAAGTAGTTTCAAAGTGACAAATGTAATAATAAGAGCCAATAAAGAAGAGGATCTGATGTTTCAGTATAAAACTAAAACCATTCATCTGTGGTTTTCATCTAATGTAACTAGGACACATTGTCTCCACACACAAAAAAAATGACAATAAAAAATGATGCAAGCAGCCATTACTTGGTTTGAAGACTGATTTAGTCAAATGATTTAGCAGTGAGAACATTGCTTTGAGTCATCATTTTCCAAGGTCTTCCTCTGAAAGTCCTGCAATTTAAATGGTTTCAGATTTATCAATGTAAAATTAAGTTATTGCATCTGATATTCTTACATGATGTATTTATGTCTTTTGTGAAATAAGAAAACACTGAAATGATCTAATGCGACATAATGTAGGCAGCTGAAACATTTGCTGTCCTTTTGCCCGCATCACAAAGGAACCTTTTGTTGTTTTGTTTTTTTTCAACAAATCTATCGGTGCATACAGTTTTGGTTTTATTTGCTCAAGTGTTGAAATATGCATTTGAGATTTCTGCCTTCTTCCCCAGTAGAATAAAGGTAACTGGAACTCTGTTTGCAGTGCCTGCAGCACTAAGAAATGACATTTAAAAATTTAACAGGAACGCAAACAGTGTCCCTGCAATAATCCACAGGCATCACTATGATTGGGTTTCTAGGGGCGCTTTTCTCTCTTTCTCAACCCACTTAAACAATCTGGGTTGTAGCTGAAGGTCACACACTTCTTAAAACTGAGAAAATAGAGTTGAAACAGAGCCACTGTGCACTGCCATGATTCTGTAAATAAGCAAAATAAAAAAAAGCAAGCATAGGCACAGTGATGGACTAGCAACCCACCCAGGGTGTACCTTCCTTTTAGCCCTGTGAAAGCAGGAATAGGCCCCAGCCCGCCTGTGACCCTAAGCTGGATGAGCGGTTAAGAAAATGGAATAACGGAGCAAAGTCTGAAGAGGTTAAAGCTGCAGCAACACTTTTAGAATATAGACCAATTTCATTCTTTGACTGACATGTTTTGGCTTGTGGTCTTCATCAGGGTTATCGCAACACATATTACAGACATTTTAAGGAGAGGTATAGAGCTGAAAAGATAAACAAAGCTGCAGGTGCCTCATTGGCAGACATGTATGTGGATGTATATCTGCTGTTGAGTTTTGTCTGAATTTTTTTTTATGATATACGGGAAAAAAAACAACCTTTTGAGCAATTAAAATAATAAAAATAGAAATTATTTTGCCATGGCTAGAAGATGAGCTTAGCACTAAAATGTAGGTAAAAAGGAGAACTTTCAAATGCTATAACTTATTTTAACCAGCCACCTGTTCCAGATGGTGATATGACTCTTGAAAGTTTAACCAAAATTCACTTTTTTGGAATTTTCTCCAGTGAATTATCAGAAAACAGATAAAACATCCAGGATACCAATGCTTGTTTCTGTTACGCTACGTCATAGACATTAAATTGGTTCAGTTTTGCTATTGAAACTGTGATATATCCTGTGATATTGATGGTCAGAGTTGGTTATTGACCTTTTGCAGACATGTGACCACTAATCATGTGATGTTAACTTTTTTGCTATTTTTGACATGTGACAATCAGTGTAGGATCAAGTGAATAAGGCCCCACAAAGGCCTAAAGACCTGTCTGTAACCATGTGGCAACTGCCTGTCACTAGGGAAGTTCGGCCTTTTGAAACATGTTGGCTGCAGTGCTGACACACAACTTTTAATTGAAGGCAAACCTTCTCTATTTCCAGTTTGCGTTGCACTTTTTTAGGTTGTACTACTGCTTGTCTAGTAATTAATGAGTATTTGCAGACGAAAATGAAAAACTACAGGCAACCAAAGCAATCGCTAGGAGGGTTTTGGTTCAGCACTTTCTTTGTAACCGATTTCACCCAGTGAGAGCTAGCAACCTGCAGGAACCACTGCCAACCAGTGGGGAATGCACATTTTTCCCTAGCAACTGGTGGCTGCATCACATACAATACAGTGGACAACTCTCGAGCAATCTGCGCATGACGTCATGTGAGAAACCGCAACAGAAAAAAAATGTGCTAAACAAAAACTAGATTTTGGCTTTAGATTGTGACATATTATGTGGACAGCTTCTGTACAAACAATACCAAATAATAATAATGAAAAATAACACAATTAAAAAACATAGCATTTTGACCCATCCCTATGTAGGCTACTTCAAGGCCCTGTAATTTGGAAAATAGTCATAGCATGAATGTACCATTGTGCATGCCTTCATTAAGTATGCTAAAATTATTGTACAAAAACAACCTGCTGATTCTGAGTGGGACAGATGGGAGGAACTGGTTGATTTTTCATGGAATGACTCTATAACCAGTTACAAGGTTGTTGACAATCCTTCTTCTTCAGCGTCTTCGAGTAGACTGATTGATCACTCATGTATTGCAGGGCATCTGTATGCAAACTTGCTATTAGCATTTACAGCTGCAGCCTTATCATGTTGCGACCATTTATTACGTTAAACATAAATAAATAGTGGTTGATGGTTTATATTTATCAGGTTTGTGGTTATACATTTGACATTAATAAAGGCTCTTAGATTCTTGATTTTTAGTGAGTCACCTGCACTTATCAATGTTAATAAGTCATGGATTTCATAATTCATCAAGTCTGCAGTTGTAAATGCTAATAAGCAGCTTATAAATGGATTTTGGTCCAGATGTCTTGCAGACCTTTACTAGAAGATAAGTGATCAAATAGTCAGTTGTAAGGGAGAATTATGTGGCAGAGGACCATGATCCATGCAGGATTTTATCACAAACCTGCAACCCAAACACCAGCTTATACTGACCTGTTAGGTATGGTAAATGGTGTGTCAGCTATTTCTAAATCTTTAAAATGCAATTTAAAAATCCTGGCAATAGGTACAACTATCCACACTTATTATATGTTATTTATCGTAGTCGTACCAATGCTGAATAAATTGAAATACAAACCCAATTCTGAAAAAACTGGGATCCTGTGTAAAAATAAATAAATAAATAAAAATGATGCAATGAATGAATAAATGAATGCAATGATTTGCAAATCCCATAAACCCATATTTTATTCACAATAGAACATAGAAAACATATCAAATGTTTAAACTGAGAAAATTTGACTTTTTAAGAAAAACATTAGCTCATTGTAAATTTGATGGCAGCAGCACATTTTTAAAAAGTTGGGGCAACAGAAGGTTAGAAAAGTTAATGACACTTAAGAAGCTGGAGGAACATTTCACAATTAATTAGGTTAATTGGTAACAGGTCAGTAACATTATTGGGTATTAAAAGAGTGTCTTAGAGAGGGAGAGGTTCACAAATCTGCAAAAGTCTGATCTACAAATTGTGGAACAGTTTCAGAATAATGTTCCTCAACATAAAATTACACATAATATAATACTTAATAGTACATAATATCTGGAGAAATCTCTGTGCGCAAGCGACAAGGCTGAACATCAACATTGAATAGCTGTGATTTTTGGGCCCTCAGGCAGTACTGCATTAAAAACAGGCACTATTCTGTCATGGAAATCACTGCATGGGGTCAGGAACACTTTCAGAAATCACTGTCTATGGATACAGTTCACCATGCCATCCACAAAAGCAGGTTAAAGCTCTATCTTACAAAGAAGAAGCCATATGTGAACCCCAGAAAGTTGATTCTGTTCATCTGGATGCAGCATTTTCAGTGGGAGAAACGTTGCATCACTCATCCAAGTGACTTCTTCCGTCTCAGTTGACTCCAGGTTTTCCAAGTTTTATAAACAGTACAGTTGCATAATGACCAAAACTAGCACCGTTGCCATGAGCTCAGTTTCATGATCATTAATATACAAATGTCATGACCATTGATCAATGGCTGTGAGTTCTGTTCACAGAGACTTGGCGAATGGCTACAGTCACAGCATTGCTTTCCTGGCCACTTTATTTGTGGGGATAACTTGATGCATTTGTCCACCGAGTTAATGTGATCAGTGATTTGTGGTACATCCTGAGATTTGATTTTCACCCAGGTGTAATCCACATGCCTGCAAATACTCACTAACTACTCACTAAATACTTACCAAGCTGAGCGGTAGTACAACTTGAAAAAGTGCAACACAAACTGGAAATGGAGAAGGTTCCCCTTCAAAGTAAAAGCTGTGCCTCAGAGCTGCAGCCAACATGTTTCAAATGATGCAACTTTTACTCTGAAGGCAAACAGTCTCCATTTCCAGTTTGTGTCACATTTTTCACAGTTTCACTGCAGCTCAGAGAGCAGCTGGATAGTGTTTGTAGACAAGTCCGTCACTTCCATTCAAACTACAACTGCAACAATTTGCTTGCAGTCAAAGCAGTTACAAGGAAGTTTTTGCCAGCTGGTTGTGGAATATATATTATTCCCTAGCAACCAGTTGTTGCCAGGGAAAATTACTGACCAGTCCGTAAGCCTGCATGACTGGGACTTTTCCCAGCGACTGCCATCGACCTCCAGCAACCACTTACAACCAGTCGGGGAGTACTCATTTTTCCCTCATGACTGCTGGTTGCCAGATGGTTGCAGAGCGGTCTCTAGGCCTGTGTAACTGGGGTCTTAGTCACTTGACCCTACATTGTCACTAAGATTGTCACACATCCAAAATGGCGGACAAGTTGATGTGGTTAGTGTTCACATGTCTGGAAAACCTCAATACAAGTTACCCATAACAGGTGAAACTGGGGAACCCATGGCACACCCATGTTTCTGCCTGTAGTAGTGGCCCTTGTGAAATATGTAGACTGAAGACAGTTCCAAGTGCAGACACATCTAGTTGGTGTTGAGTGTGGTTCTGTTGTGAAGGGTGGCATAATCTTGTAGTTTTTAACAAACTACCTGCACTGCTTTAGTAACTGGGACACAGGTGAAGAGAGATGTAACATGAGAGACCATTGTTTCATCTGCTTATCTGCCTCCATAATGACATTGCTCACCTTCTCCACAAAATCCAAAGTGTTCTGAATGTGGTGTTTGGAGCTGCCTACCAATGAGTTGAGGACCGAAGCCATAAACTTGGCGATGTTGTAGGTAACAGAATTGGTCATACTGACAATGGGCCTTAAAGGTACCCCCTGTTTATGTATCTTAGGTAAACCATACAGACTACTGAAACAAAGGTCTCTTGTGATGTCACGTCTTCACTCGTTTCTTTGTTCTTTGTTTTAGTGCCTCCTTATTTCACAGAGTGCACGTTTGCTGTTTGTTTGAATCTGAATATATAAAAACATCCGACATTCCTGCACTTTTCCCTAAACAGACATTTTATGTTTATTCATGATCTGTAAACAAGCAAACATTTGATTGGCAGTTTTTGTTAAAGCTATTGGAAGAACAAAATTTCAATTGGTTCTTCCAATGGCTTTACTGTAGTTCAGTTTCTTAGGGAGTAATGCTTTCAAAGTAGTCTCCCAAAACCTTCAGATAATTTATGCCTTTCAAGATGACAAGCAGTAAATAATAGAATACTTCTATAGTTCAATTCATGGCAAGGTGACAAATAGTAGAACATCTGATTAATAGTGAATCTCCCACGTAAACACACTGAAAACCCTGAGCATGTGGTCTTTGAGAATGTCAGATGATGTAGATGTCTGCCACAATGGAAAAGTGTACTCGAGTACTTGTATTGATAACACAGCCTTACTCCTCAAAAAGCAGGCTGCAAAAGAAAATACTTGATTTACAATTAAATAAGGTACAGTCTACCTTTCAGCAAAAATTCTATTCCAACTATTAATTGGTGTGTGAATATGACTCCTCCTAAGTCCTACATGCAAGTGGTGCAATGCAGGTTTGGAGTGAATACCGTGATGGCAGCGGAAACGTGAGGAATATTTGTAAAATAATTTGTGCTTGGAGCTCTGCCCATTTTAATAACCGTGCAGACCTGGCAATTGCTGGATTGTCAAGTTTGTAAATCACAAAAATGTGGTGATAAAGACCTTCTGTGTCTGACTGCAACCTTTCACTGCTTTTACACTCTGTGAACAAACATGTCTGAAAGAGCATGTGTTCGCCTGAGGGTTTGCTATACATTAATGTGGATGGAGGGGGCAGAGGAAAGCTTGGCACGTCATCTGGCACACTGTAACCATATGCAAACTTAACATTAATTTCTCCAGACATAATGTTATCACTCATGTTGTCATTGTCATCAGGACAGAGCCACTTGCTTCCTGTGTTAAAGGCAGCATCTCCCTTCATGCAGATAAGCCCAATTTTTTTTTGCATTTAGACAAAGAGGATGTAAAGGCATAGTTTACTGTTTACTGGAACTCTGGGAGGTAGATGGGTCAGCCATTGTCTTAGGTGGGTAATCTAAATCTGGGACCCACCTAAAATGATGAGTTAGGTCCTCTGCTAATTGGAAGATTGATAGTTTTATCCCCAGCTCCTCGAGTCCACATGTTAAAGTGTCCTTGGGCAAGAACCACAAATTGCCCCGATGCATCCTGTGGTATGTGTGTCTGTGTGTGTCACAGTATAAATGAAGTGCAAGAACATTTGAATGGAATGGAAGGCAAGGACACCATTTTCAAGGCACTTGGATGTGGCATGGATGTCTTTTGACTGTGGGAGGAAGCTGGAGTACCCTGAAAACATCCCAGATAGGGACAGGGAGAACATGCAAACTTTACGGTCCAGCTGACTAGGCAATAGTTGAAGCAACTAACCACTAACCACTAACCACTGCACTGCCTGGAGTGGCCAATAAAGGGATTTTCACACATCTACTGCAACCCTGAGCTTTTCTAGACATTGTCCAGCAGAGGTGCATGTGAGAATGGCCTGCTGATTCCCTATTAAAAAGTCTTTGTAATGTATAGGGGTATTTTCAGTAGTGTGAAGCTGATTATCTCTTGTGGTGTGCAATGTGTGCATCTGAGGACAAGGACAACTACGAAAAAATACATACCCTGATGATTCCAAAGTTACTGTGTTAAACAAGACTACAGTCCTTGGTTTGGATTTTTGAATTCTTAGTCAGTATATCTGAATTCATCCTTCCTTCCTTCCTTCCTTCAGGTCGCGAGGGCAGCATAGTTTTATTGAACATGGATTCCTGTTTTGATTTCTCGATTATTGGTTATGGTTATTCTAGTTATGAGTTTCAGTTTTGCATTCTGTGTGTGGGTTCAATTCTTGGTTTAATGTTAGTTTTAGTTCCCTGTGTGTTTTCCCCATCTGTTCCTCCCTCTGATTTTTTTCCTTTGTTAATGTCTTGGTTACCTTGTGTTCCCCAGTCTGACCTCTTGTTAAGTGATAGTATTCATGTCTGTATTAGTTATCGTGCTTTCTTCCTGTTTCACTTTTTGAAGGTTGGTTTTCTTACATGCTTTGTATTAGTTTTGATTCCTTTCTGCTTGTTTGCATTGATTACTTTCACCTGTGCTGATTATGTGCACCTGTGTCCAATCCATAGTCAGCCCTCTGTGTATATATAGTACAGTCTCCTCTGTGTCCTTTGACAAGAACACATACTTTCTTTTGGTCTTTGTAGTGGTTTGTTCCCTGTTCCTGTTTGGAATTTGTATTTATTTGGGGCTCAGTTCATCTTTTGTTAGTTTTGCTTATCAAATAATAATAACTTGCTTCTTGTTGTTCCGTCTGCTAGTGTCCTCAGGCCTGTACTACAATGCAGGATTTTGAAGTAGTACAGGCCCTCGCCTTTTAGTACATGTCCCTGGGTGACTTCAACATACCCAGGGTATCTTTCAGTTATCTGGATTCACTTACCGTAACATTAGCAATCAGGATAAGCAGTCACACACACATAAAACTATAATTTTAGAAAAATATGAAGAGGTTAAACACATAATACAGACTGAAAGCAACCCAGCTGCTGCAGAAAAATCATCAGTCTGTGTGTGTGTGTGTGTGTGTGTGTGTGTGTGTGTGTGTGTGTGTGTGTGTGTTTGTGGTGGGGTCTTTACACTAAACTTA
>VUQS01036120.1:0-10505 GCA_015108495.1 Heterochromis multidens
AAAATGAAGGTTTTGGAGTGGCCTAGTCAAAGTCTGGACTTAAATCTAATTGAGATGCTTTGACATGACCTTAAACAGGCCGTTCATGCTCGAAAACCCTCCAATGTGGCTGAATTAAAACGATTCTGCAAAGAAGAGTGGGCCAAAATTCCTCCACAGTGATGTGAAAGGCTCATTTCCAGTTATTGCAAATGCTTAATTGCAGTTCTTGCTGCCAAGGGTGGAACAACCAGTTATTAGGTTTAGGGGGAAATTACTTTTTCACACAGGGCCAGGTAGGTTTGGATAACTTTTTCTCATCATTCAAAAACTGCATCTTGTATTTACTCAGGTTATCTTTGTCTAATATTAAAATTAGTTTGATGATCTGAAACATGTAAGTGTGACAAATATGGAAAAAACTAAGAAATCAGGAAGGGGGCAAATACTTTTTCACACCACTGTAGTTATCTTAGATGTACCTGCAAGGAACTCCACTGACTGGAGATTTCATCCAGCTTAGGTTTTGATTGGCTGCTCTGAGAGGTAGGGGGGTCATTCAGTCCTGAAAGAAGATGCAGGCATTCGCCATTACATGTTTTTTAGAAACATTTTTTTCATACTCTCACAAGCTTAACAACAAAAATACGACTTGTTAAATGGTTTTCTCATCGAATGCTTCACTATAAAAATAACAGAAAAAGCATTATTTCCAAAACTGTCAAACTTTTCCTTTAATTCCATGAGACACATTGGGAATGTTCTACCAAGAGACAGAAGTTCATCATCCAGGAGAGAGAGTGCAGTCGAGGCCTTGTCAGCAGAGGGATGACTCGGGCTGCTGCCCTGACTTCCAGTGAGGTGTTTGGGAGGAGGAGGCAGGATAGGAATGGGGATTGCCGTGAGATCAGTAGAGACAGGATGTGAGGACTGGGGTGGAGGGGCAGGCTGAGGAGGGCTCAGAACATCAAGGCCGGCGAGGTCGATCAGTGTATCTGTGGTCTCTGCTGAGTGACAAAGACATGACAAGTGAATGCAGCAGGTGTATTAGATACAAAAGGGAAATCAAGTTTTTTTTTTAAATCCAAAATATTTCTCACCGCTCTCGCGGTGACCAGCTATAGATTGAGGTTCTTCACTGTCACCGTTGATTGGCTGCCCCTCAACAATCTTCTTATAGGAGTTGATGACCCTGGAGAGCTCGTCGCTGGCCTGGAGGATGTCGCCTGAGGAGTCAAAGGTCAGTGGTTAAAGATTTTACACAATGACATGACACACAAAAAGTGAAGGCAGGGCTTGCTCAGACAAACCGACACCAATATGACAAACCTAAACTGGTGTCATTGTCCTCTGTCTCAGTGGCCATTTTGAAAGCGGCTCGCCTCAGCTTGTCACAGCGCTCGTAGAGCTCCTGAGAGGTGACACAAAGGATGTGCTGTACGGTTAACATGCAGATGTGACACCAGCTGCTGTGTACTGGTGTTGCTGGAATCTCTACAGACATTAAAGAATTTTATAATATCAAATGAAAACATCAGGTCCAAACAATATTTTATCAAAAACACAGCATATTTAACACCCAATAAAATAATAAAGCAACTTACTCATGTGCAAAATAAGAATTTTGTTTTATATTTGCCTTTTAATTGCTGAATTGAAAATGTCTGTTACGATCTTTTCTATTTTCTGTTTGAATAAAGAAGTTGACTCTTTCGTATTGTATGCGCGTTTTTTGTGTGCAGGGACCAAGCAGCAACCTTTGTAAAATCACCTTTAAAAATACTGGCCACCCCCCAGAATCCTGGTAGATGCACTTATGCTATGAATCTGAAAATCCTAGGTGACATGTTTCTCGAGTTATCATGTTCACAAGATTTTCAGAAAATTCGAACTTGTCCGAGATCTTTAGTAGATGCACCTATGGTATGAATTTGAAAATCCTACGTGGTCTTGTTCTCGAATTATTGCATTCACAAACTTTGGGGTTCACTCTTCCCGCCTGCCCGGCGGGGTATCAACAATACTCCATCAGCTTTTTTGGCTGAGGGGTAAAAATGAAGCCAAACCCTAAGTGCCAAAAACTGCAGTTCCTCAAATGACCACTTGAGGCTGGCTCCAAAAGAGAGGCAATTTCCATAGACGCCCATGTTAAAATTTTCAACTTTAAAATAGAAAATAATATGTTTGTATTCTCTACAGATAATTTTCCTCTTCATGACAAGTGTTTAAGGGATAATTTTTTATATAACTCACCTGCTTAAATGGCATTAATGCCTAAAGTTTCATTCATGTGAAAAAGAAAGTTTTCATAGGACTCTATGCAGTCCTGTGACAAAATTAAGCACACCCTGAGAATCAGTAGGTTGTAGAACCACTTTTAGCTAACTTGAAGTAATTGTTTTCTGTCTGACTTTATCTCTCACATCTTTGTGGAGGAATTTTGGCCACACTCTTCTTTACGCTACTTCAGTTCACTGAGGTTTATGGACATTTGTTTATGCATAGCTCTCTTATGGTCCCACCACAGCATTTCAATCAGGTTGAGGTCTGGACTTTGACTGGGCCATTGCAATGCCTTGATTCATTTTCAGCCATTTTTTTGTAGATTTGCTGCTGTGCTTGGGATCATTGTCCTGTTGCATGACCCAGTTTCAACCAAGCTTCAGCTGTTGGACAGCCTCACATTTGACTGTAGAATACTTTGGTATACAGAGGAGTTCATGGTTGTGTCATGTGTTGTGAAGATGAGGACCGAAATGCAGACTCTCAGGCAGACAGACTTCAACAAAGGGCGAGTTGTTTACTCTGGCTGATTGCAGTCACTAGAAAAGGTGAAACAAAGTTCAAAAGAGGAAACTGAAAACTATCAACTGACTGAAACCTAAAACTTAGAAAACACACTAGGGCTAGGAAATACTGGGGGAAGAGTGAACAGACGCTCTGACAAAGGACAATTAGGTGAAGTAGAGACAGCTGGGGAGAACGAGACATGGCTGAACTGAATCACAGAAGACGAAACACAGGAAGCAAAACTAAAAGAAACACTGACTCAAAGTAAAATAGGAAGTGTGATAACTAAACGGGGAAAACACAGACACATGAATGAACTTAATACAGGAGACTTGACACAAGAGGAAGGAACACTGAGTGAAGAATTAAACTAAAGCAACTCAGAACTAAGAACAAGACCTAACACACTAAGAACACACAAAGCAAATATAAACATTAAACAAACCAAGAATCAACAGAATATTTACAAAAACAAAGCCTGAAAGTCCAAAAAACTCTAAAACGCTGGGCAAACTGACCCAGGACCATGACAAGTCGACTCAGTGACTGCAAAGTGCCCAGGTCCTGTGGCTGCATAACAAGCCCAAATCATCACCCCTCCACCGCCGTGCTTGACAGTTGGTATGAGGTGTTTGTGCTGATGTGCTGTGTTTTTTGGTTTGTCCAGACCTGGCGCTATGCATTATGGCCAAAAATCTCCACTTTGGTCTTGTCTGCCCAAATGACATTGTTCCAGAAGTCTTGTAGTTTGTTCAGATGCAACTTTGCTGTGCTGCCATGTTCCTTTTAGAGAGAAGAGGCTTGCTCCATGCAATCCTTCCAAACAAGCCATACCTGTTCAGTCTTTTTCTTATTATACTGTCATGAACATTAGCATTTAAAACGCTAACTGAGGCCTGTAGAGTCTGAGATGTAGCTCTTGATTTGTTTTTTATACCTTGGGGTGAATTTGCTGGGACACCCACTCCTGGGAAGATTAGCAACTGTCTGAATGTTTTCCACTTGTGAATAATCTTTCTAACTGTAAAATGATGGACTTCAACTTATTTGGAAATGGCCTAATAACCCTTCTCAGTTTGATGGGCAGCAACAGTTGTTTCTCTAAGTTCATTGCTGATGTCTTTCCTCCTTGACATTGTGTTATCCTGAATGCTCCAGACATGCAAACTGACAAAACGTCTGCTTTTATAGAGGTGCTCACACTTTCTGACAATAAATGAATAAAATGCATTTGATTAGCAGCACCTGGCTGCTACTTACCCTCTGAATTCCTATGGTAGCAGTAAAGGTGTAGTTAGTTTTTCACAGGACTCTATGCAGTCCTGCATATATAATCAGGGGTGTGGATGATTTGAGTGACAGGTGGATCAACAACATAGAAGCAGGCTTTAGCTGTTAGCTCTCTGCTAGGTTTCACCTGAGCTAATTTAAATTAATTTAAATAACTGAACTGGAACTCTCTGTTTGTGGTGTTGGTGCGTTTTTGAACATTTTTATTCAGTACTTCATTTAATAGTTATCTATTTGGTTAACTGTACTCGCATTCCATCCAAAAAGAGTGTGCTTCCATTTTTTAAAATATTTTGTTTACAGTATATGTTAGCAGTAATTAGCACGTCTCACTCTACAGTCTATGCATGCATCTTGCTAACAAAACTAGTTAACCTTAGCTGATAACTCAGAGCTCCACCTTCTTGTCCAATTATGGTCACTTGTGGTTCTAAAAAAACAAAGTGACTATGGCCAAACTTGAAGCTTTAAAAGGCAGCTCACAAACCAAAAGGTGACGCCACAGTGGCTACCTCCATCTTTTGTATACAGTCTATGTCGTGGACACACACCTTAATGATTTCCTTGTCTGAGTCAGTGGAACTGTCTTTATTGTAGTGGGACAACATCTCAGTCAGCAACTTGACGTTGATGTTCACCTCCTCCAGTGTGTGCATTCGCTTTGTAACCTTCTGCACCCGTGCCTCATCCTGGCAAAAAACAATAAAGGTTTCGTGTCAGAAAAAGAGTGCAAAGTACATTTGAAAAAGAACATGATGGCTGCGTTAAATATTCACATTCAGAGGGCTCTGACATGTCTCACCTCTTTCACCATGTTTTTGATTAATCTGTTGGCTTCCTGAAGATCTTCCGGGTTTTTACTCCGGAGAAGCTCAGCAAGCAGCTACACAGACACAGACTTAAACATCAGTCTGCTTATTGTAATAGTAGAAATGCAAGATTTACTAGTAAATAGACAAACTATATTTACACTACGACAAATGATTCCAATTCCAATAAAATGAGGCAATCAATCCATCTCTCACCTTGCCCATGTCCTCGTTGTCAAACACCGGATGTTTAGGTCGCATTGGAGGAGAAGGGATCAGAGTCCTGTCCAGTGGTAACTCTGGGTCATGTGTCACAAGGCCTGTTAAAGAGAGCAAGAACAGGACTGAGGAAGAAGTGTCTTTACATACATTATGCTAATCTGGCTGATCCACATCTGTACACACCCTGTCTCTTCAACGTCTGGTAGGCTTCACTGATCTTGGTTTCACTGGGAAAAGCGACCGTCCAGCTGTACAGCATTTCAACAATCTTCATTTTCACCTTCTCAGGTGCACTGTCGCCCATGTACTGGAAATATAAAGCAATGACTCATTAGCCACTCAGCACACATTTTACCAGCATGAAACCTACCTGAAGACGACCCACCTTTGGAGAAACAACTTTAATCAGCTCATTCAAAAATCGATATTTTCCGACTTCATTGTGAAATCGCCTGCCGCAGTTCTTCATACATGCCTCCAGTACCTGTCCACATGACATTTATGTGAATGGTTGGTTCGGTAGTTCAGAAAAATGTGCTCGTTGATGGGTCTGTGCAGCATTTCTTACTGTCAGAGCTTGAAGAGCTTCCCATTCTTGCGGAGAGTGGATTTTGTGTACGAGCAGAGTTACGGCTATCTGGGGACTGCAAGAAAAAGAGTCCAGAAGAAAAATAAATCAATAAATATGTTCCTATGCTGACTGAAGTTGGTTTCCTTTTATTTTTAAAAAAAAAAAAGATGCATTAGGTATACCCTTCCAGTTCCTTATTGATCTGATCACAGAAGCCGATGATGTATTCCCAATCCTCTTGCCTGTTTGTTGGATGGGTGGCTTTATCTGTTAGAGAAAGACAATTGCAGCAACTAAACTGGTGTGTTTAAGGAGCATCTTCCTGTGCAACACACGTTCTATCAATGAATCAGAAAACTCTGTACATTACCATTAAGGCTCCACATTTACTCAATACAAATAAAAGTCCTGCTTATAAGATAAGAACAAGCAAAATAAAGGTAGTTATTCTGCAGAAATTAGCATCTCTGACTAATATTTCTAATAGATCTGACACTATCAACATTGGACTGTTGATAGTGATCGTCAGTGATGTATTACCGTTGAGGCTAACCAGCTGGAGCTACTTTTAAGTACTTTGTATTCAGGGAGTTTAGTCTGACCCGTGTGAGAGTGAGGCCTCTTCAGAAGGGTCACAAAAAGAACTGCGGTCTGGTGAGATAATAAGTAAGAAACAGGAAAAAACAAAAGCTCGGAGCTTAAAAAAAAACAAAAGCATAAAAAAGAAAAATCGCCACGGATTTCAGCATTTGTTATTTGCCAAGTTGTTCATTTAAACATCAGTATCAGCCCAGAATTTGACAACCACTGCATCCCTAGTTTTACAGTTTACAAATTTAATATTAATCTGTTTGTATTAGGGAATTTGTCACGTGCAATACAAACACAACACCTGAAGGCAACTGACTCACAGTCATCCCAGTCACAGACATCCCATAAGCATTTGCACCATCGCCTCCTTATCCTTTCTCTACGACCAAATTTTCAAAGACGGAAACTAAACACAAGCCTGCATATAATTTTTAATTTTTATTGGAGATAACTGATCTAAATCTCAGGAGCTGGACCACACCCCAAACAGTCCCCACACAGTGCACCACAAACCCATTCGTCCTTGTTTCCGTGCCCCACCCCACTCCACCCTCCCCCCCTTTTTTCTCTCTGGTTGTCAACTATAAAGGTAACAGGGGCCGCCGCCGCCGATCCAAAGTGAAGTCTTCCCAAAACCCCAGCCTCTGGCCTTGCTCATTGCTTCATTATAAATAAACATTTGTCATTCACATTTGGGGTTGGGGTCCTTGAGTTTTTGTAGCTAATTCCAAAGAGAAATCTGAAATGTGATAAGGGAGCTGTGAGGGCCCACCCTACTTGCTTCCTGCTCTGCAATGTTTACTTTAAGCAGCCAGCTGGGTGGATTGCCAAAGAAGTGGCTGATCCTCTCGGTTTGTTAGGTTACTGAGTCCTTGCACCACCTTATCCACCACCTCACATTTCCAGTCCTCCGTACACGCCACACACTCCTGACTCACTCCATTTTTGGGAGACTGAACCTTTTGTGTGTGAACTCTCCTCGTTTGTTACTAACTTGCCTGGTTTAATCCTCACAATTTCTTCTATTCAAATGTTTGCAAAATCCTAATTTGAAAAGCAGCTCTCAAATAATAACACTGCGATATTTCTTTGATATATTTGTACACTGAACATATACACATGCGAGTCCTGTGTGCTGACCCTGACAATGCACTGACTGTCAGAACTCCTCCTCTGTGTAATAACTGATGCATTGTCCACAGTCTCCAGTGCTGTTCATTCATCACCCACACCCATCTGTTTCTGCCCTGAAGGCTGCGCTCAGCTGTACAGCAGGGGGGTAATATCCGCGGAGCTCCATGCCTCTGCACAATCACTGCACGCACTGAGCTGTCACCGGCACAGCCTGTGTTTATTACAGCTCTCCACCCATTCAGCCAAACATGCAGACACTGATTGGACTGGCAGCCTGGATCTCTGCTCAAACTGGAGGGAAGCCGCTTTCGACGGGGCGCCGACAGCTTCTGCACACGCTGATTTTCTCCCTCATCACACCGGAGCAACGCGTCTAGCCAATTAGCCATGGCTATTCAATTAATAAAAACGGGATTAATAACTCACTGAGCCAAGATTCAAGCGACTCCTCTTCCTGGTACGCCATAGCACTGCAAACATCGCGTGATGTCACCGGCGTGTGCGCGAGAGTTCGAAAAAAATAATGGTCGGAATTATTTTCACAAAAAGACACAAAATCGGCTTTTTTTTAAAAAAACAAAAAACAAAAACATTTCCTCTATTTTGACATTAAAATCTGTCACATGAGACTTTTCTGAAAGTCTTTTGTGTTTTTTTTTTTTATTCCACAGGCACCTGCGGGGGTTACTAACCCGGGGTCCTAACTGACGCTCACATTTTCAAGATGGCTGCTTCCATCTCAGGATTATTAAAACCTTGGACTCCGAGGTAAAAATGACTTTTAAACACACACACACACACTAACGGCTGCTTTAGCGTCCTACATTATCCATACGGTGTAACCTTCGTGGCTACAGAGTCAACTAACTAGCTGCAGTATTAAGCGTTTAGCACATTTTATTATTATTAATACAATATCATCAATTTTCACGTTATTTTATTTTATTTTTTATCTGTATGTTATTAATTTATCCTGTAAATGGTTCGAAAATAATGACAAATGGAAAATTACTCGATTATTTACTAAACAAAGCAAATATACTCACCGGCCACTTTGTTAGGTACACCTATTCAGCTACTCGTTAACAGAATCTCTAATCAGCCAATCATATGGCGTCAGTTCAGTGCATGTAGACATGGTCAAGACCACCTGCTGAAGTTTAAACTGAGCGTCAGAATGAAGAACAAACGTGATTTAAAGGATTTTGAATGTGACGTGGTTGTTGGTGCCAGACGGGCTGGTCTGAGTATTTCAGAAACTGCTGATCTGCTGGGATTTTCCCCACACAACCATCTGTAGGGATTACTGAGAATGGTCTGAAAAAGAGAAAATATCCAGTGAGCAGCAGGTCTGTGAGTGAAAATGCCTGGTTGATGCCAGAGGTCAGAGGAGAATGACCAGACTGCTTTGAGCTGATAGGAAGGCAACAGTAACTTAAATAAACACTCGTTACAGCCAAGGTATGAAGAAAAGCATCTCTGAATTCACAACCGTGAAGCAGATGGGCTGCAGCAGTAGAAGACCACCCTGGATGTCACTCCTGTCAGCTAAGAACAGGAAACTGAGGCTACAGTTTGGAAGATTGGAAAAATGTTGTCTGGTCTAATGAGTCTTGATTTCTGCTACGACGTTTGGATGGTAGGGTTAGAAATTCACATAACATGAAGCATGGATACACCCTGCCTTGAATCAATGGTTCAGCCTGGTGGTGGTGTAGTAATGGTGAGCATCATTTAAACACCACAGCCTACCTGAGTATTGTTGCTGACCATGCCCATCCCTTGATGACCACAGTGTACCCACCTTCTGTCGTCTGATTCCAGCAGGATAACATGTCATGTCACAGAGTTCAGATCATCTCAATTTAATTTCTTGAACATGACAATGAGTTCATTGTACTCAGATGACCTCCACAGTCACCAGATTTAAATCCAACAGAGCACCTTTGGGATGTGGTGGAACGGGAGATTCTCATCATGGATGTGCAGCTGACAAATCTGAAGCAGCTGTGTGATGCTATCATGTCAATATGGATGAAAATCTCTGAGGAATGTTTTCAGCACCTTGTTGAATCTGTGCCATGAAGAATTAAAGCAGCTCTGAAGGCAAAAGAGGGTCCAACCTAGTACTAGCAAGGTGTACCTAATGAAGTGGCCAGTGAGTGTGAGTGGGGAAATCTTTTAAAGAATCTCACTTGGTTCAACCAACAGTCCATAACCCAGATTTTTAGTTCACTGTTGACAGCCTGGTTTTGTATTTATTCAGTGGTACTGTTTACTGTGTACTTGGTTTCTTTTTTGTTATTGGTCTTTTTTTATTAGTAGAAACCAGTCGCCCCAAGGAGAAAACATTATCTGAAATTTAAGTTAATAATTTGGTTTCTAAAGATTGTCAGAAAATATAAAATGGGAAAAAAAATGTAATGTATTTATTTACGTGACCATAGCAAAGTGAAGAGAAAAACAGCAGCATTTTTAAATGAGTTCCACTTTTCAGTCACTGCTGAAAAGGTTGATTGATTTCTTGTAAATGGACTAATCAATTAACCCCGTGAGGTCCAAGTTATAATTGGTGATGACTCCAGCCACAACCATTTGCTTTAGAGAAACACGAAAAGGACTTCTTTGGTTTAAAAACATTACAAAAATCACCTGATCTGATAAGTTAATTTTAGGGTCGTCACCAATGACGACTTAGACCTCACAGGGTTCATTTTCTTCAGCTGAAAGTAAAGTCTGTCTGCAAACACACAAACTACCCAGTAACTTTGTGAAACTCTGCTCTGTCCTTTGTTTGCAGAGTGTTCCTGGTGAGATGGAGCAGATACAACCCTTATTATCTGGAGCCTGAGATCAGGAAGGAGGCCTACAGCCGACCAGAGACAGAGCTGAGTGCTGAGGAGAAGGAGCAGCGTGACCTCAAAGTCCTCAGACCCATCAAGGCAGCAACCAGCGGAGTCACCAGCTCCGTTTTCGATGACCCAGTCGTCAGGTAGAACTCGCATCTCAGCTCACTACAATAGGAAAGATCTGTGCATAGGAAAGTTCACACCAGGTGATCACTTTTGTCTTTTTCAGTAAATTCATCAACATGATGATGAAACATGGAAACAAGGTTT
>VUQS01036120.1:14035-25724 GCA_015108495.1 Heterochromis multidens
AAAAATGTTAAACAAAAAAAAAAAAAAAAAACACCCCGTGGAACAGGAAGTATATCAACTGGCTATACTGCAAACCAAAAAAAAAAAAACACTGCCCCAATCAGCCAAATTTATCCTTGAGCATGATGTCTGTAATAATACAGGAGGAACACAACTATAGCACTCTTACACTTCAATGCAAAAGATTTAACAACACTTTTACCAGATCTCTTCCTCACCTCGTCCTCATTCATTAGAGCGTCTGGTTGGGCCAATCTGACCAGGCAGTCGTACACAGGATGGACCAGGGCCACCATCGGCATATTGTTCACCTAAGACACAGAGAGTGGAGTATGTTTACAGCAGCTGAGTATTATCAATGTAAAACAATAAGAAGACCGTGTTAAGTCCTTAACTCTCATTTCTCTTTCACAAAAGAGAGGATTGAGTAGTATTGCTATAAGAATCGCCCTGTTTAAAATGCCAGTGCCCCTTAGCAAAGATGAAACCTGAGTATGATGGGATCACACCTCTCAGGCTCATTTTTACGCTGCAGATGAATAAACCTGTCACTACATGAGACATGCCCTAGATTTCAAAAGCAACATGATAAGCATGAGTTCAAATTTTAGTGGTTGTTTCAGGACACTTAAATCTGCTGCAGTGAAGATACTAGAGCTCCACTTCCTGCATGTCCTCTTAATAAGGACAATGAAAATGTTTGTCCAGAAAACAATTTGATCCAGAGTGATTTAACAAAGATGCTTTGTGTTTCCCTTTCTAAACCTAAATACTCAAACTCTCTCTGGCTCTTACTTTGAGGTAGTCGAAGATGTTGCAGATGAAGGTGACATAACACACCCACTCCTGCAGCGAGCGTGCCCTCGTCTTCTCGCGGTCTTTGAACTCCTGCTGGAGCCGGTTCAACAAGTGCCTCCTGAACACATTCCCGTTGCTCTGTTTGGCTTCAGCCTGAAGAAAGTGTCCATGAAAGTGTCAAGGCCGTTAACGGAGGGAGCGCAGACAAAAAGTCAGGAAACACATGTGGTAGGTTAGTCAATTTAAGAGCCTCCTGTTGCTTGAATGCAATATATAGTTGGGCCTGACCTGCACTATAGTGTAGCAAATACGCCCGGCCTCTTTGCTGAACACGTGGTCCTTTAAGGACTGGTCCACGATGATATTGGATACCTTCTCCAGGTTCACCGAAGTTGGATCTGAAAGAGAGAATATGTTTAAGTGCTTATTTTGTAACAACATCCAAAAATGACAGACATGAACTAGTTAAACGCTGACCTTTCAAGGCTGTTTTTAGTAACATCTGTGTGTCCAGGTCAAATGACTGGATCCTGTAGTCTTCAGCAGAGTTTTCCATTACAGATGCACGTAAACAAATTACACGTGAGGTCTGTCACCTGTGGAGATCAGGCAGTTTCTGCAGGTGTTTTCATACAGAACACAAGCTTTTCAAAGACAGATCAAGGCTACAGCCAGAGACATCCGGGCAGTTTTGGTGACAACAATACATACAAAATCCTGCATAGTCATCAAATTGGCTGGCCCCCGGCCGCGGCTCATTCACTGAGGGATAGGGGGGGGATTTAGACCCAGGTCAGCTAAACAGTTCACCAAACACCCAGCCAAACAGAAGCCAATTCTCTTTAACTTGTGAGATATGACACCAATGTTACCTCCATATCCGTTCCAAGTAGGTAACACAACAACAACAACACAACTACACGTAAAGTTTCGTCTAACGGTAGTTTAGGATCAATGCCGACACACCAACAACCGCCGTTACAGCCGTTGTAAAAACCTAACGTTAACGGCTAGCGTTGACGCTAACGAGTCAGAGTGGAGTTTAATACCCAGCCTACATTTATATTACAACCGCCCGCTAAACGATATAAACGGGTAAACACTTGACCGAACTGAAAGAAAACAGTGGTTAAATGATTTATCTAAAATTGGAGGATAATTGTGTGACAATTATACCTAATTGACGCCAATTCGTCGCATCTACGCTCAGGTAGAGGTAAGCTCTGGCAGGCGTTCCTCGACGTAACCTTTCGAAGATGAAGTATCAACAGAAAGATGAGTCCCTCCTCTCTTCTCCTCGCCACAGACCGTATGTGCTCTTCGCCTAACCCAAAGTTAACGCAAATAAGTACATTTGAATTGACCGTTAAGGCCCTATTCTTGTAGTCACGACGACTGCCTACACTAGAGATGCGTTAAAGGAAAGAGTCTATGTGCTTTAAACTGTGGTTGACATGGTGTAGCGAGGCAGCGACTTATCTTGATGTAATATTTCGTCTTTGAGAACCGCTTCCGACCCGGCAGTAATATTAGGGGCGTATTTGTAAGTAGTAGAAACCTGTTCCTGTCCTACTAATTTTGAATTGTACGCGTTGGGATTTAGTGCTGAAGCTACAGTGACATTTATGAAGGTAAGGTGATATTTGACTGTTTCTGTTACCCTTACAGCTGGGTGAATCCCTGCTCTGTTCTTAGCTTAGCTTAGCTTAGCTTGTCCCAAGGTCCCAACTGTATGTCCTCCACATGTCGTTTGACTGGTCTTCATGGTATTTTATGGTTGTATTATATAATATAAAATGGTGACCATGAAGATGAGCCATAAACAGACTCCTAACAAAACACGAATGAGGTTGTAAATGTTGGAAACATCTGCTGGGCAAAAGTCTTGAGCCACCCCTCATTTCTTTATATTTTGCTTCCAAGGAGCCAGACTTTATTGGATTTAAAAAAAAAAATGGTCTTGAGCAATAGTTCCCCTGGTCTTCTAAAGGTTTTTTCTTTTTGTTTGTATACTGACCTAGGAATTATTCAAGCATAAAAAGGCACTTAACTCAAGTTATGAACCAGTGTGTAATAACAGACAACAGCAGATGAACAGTATCTGAAAGTCATGTCCTTTAGAAATAGTAAAAAATCCAGCAAAGACACATGACCTAAGAGATGCATCTGGCCCTTCAGTTAATCCATGTACTGTTTATTGAAGCCTCATCAGAAATGGTTTCAGTGGAAGGGTGGCTGTCAAGAAGCCATTATTAAGGAAGGGGAAATGGTGAGAAAAAGCTGAGGTATGCCAAAATACACAAGAACTGGACTGAAAATCAGTGGCAACAGGTCTGATGGAGTGATGAATCCAATTTTCAAATTCTTGGTTCAAATCATCCTTAGTATGTATGGAGGAGGTCAAGAGAGGTACGACAGTGAGTGTCTACAGCCGTCTGCAAAACACGGAGGAGGCTCCATCATGGTTTGGGGCTGCATTTCAGCCAGTGGTGTTGGGGTTCATGTTAAAACTGATGGAATTAAGGATGGAGAAAAGTACTGTCAGTTTTTGATCCACCATTCAGTACCATCTGGAAAGCAACTGATTGGCAACAGCTTCATTTTTTCAGCTTGACAATGATCCCAAACACGCCTGAAGAGCTATTCCTGAAGGCTTATTAAAGAAATTAAAAGAAAGCTTTCCTAAGAGAATTCAGGCTGTCTTGAAGAAAAAAGGTGATCATACCAAATGTTGACTTTCAAGCTTGTTAGACTTGTACAAGAAAATGCCAATATATTTACTGTATTCCCATGTGTGTTTGCACATGTTTTAATAAAACACTGCATCTATTTCTTATTTTACTAGCAAAATATAAAGAAATGATGGGTGGCTCAATACTTCACAATACTTTATATAAGTCAGAGCCAAAGTATTCAAAAATCCACCCCAAAAACCAAACTGGAATATTTTCACATCTAGAGGAATATTAATATATGTTCTATAACATCTCCCATACAACTGTTGTTAAAAGCAACAAAATACACACTTTAATACAGTTACGAAACACCTGCACTTAAGATTGCATATACAAAACAGGATTATCTTATCAAACATGATGCAGTTCAGATTATCTCTATTTAAACTTGAATAAAAGTTTGTTTTTAATTGAGCTAAACTGAACAAAGGGTTGGTAATTTGTGTCATTAGAGTTTCTAGAAAGTTGAGGCTGTGGAGACATGGTGGGCTATGACCCTGGTGCTCAGGGTGCACCTCTGTCCCCAGAGGAGGCAGCCCTCGCTGGTTCAGCTGCCGGGATGGTCACCAGAGTCCTCATCAGTCCTTTTGACGTCATTAAAATCAGATTTCAGGTAAGGATGTGTACTTGCTGTGTGACATGTCAGTCCTGCATCCAGGTGGTGAGAGAAAAGAGCACAGTGAGGATTCATGCTGACTTTGAAGAGCAGCTGTGACCTTCAGTATTTTCTTCAGTAACTGCACATTTCAGGCTGTAACTGTACTTTTATATTCAGATATGTAAACAAACAATGTGTAAACATTTTCCTTTGGTACCACACTGCCCACACAATAATGCATATTTAAAATAAAAAACCTTAATCTTTTTACAGAAATAAAGAGAATTAGAAGCTCAAGTGATGCAGTGTGTGTCTTGTGTGCTTATCAGTATTTTCTCCCTGTAGCTACAGATAGAGCGTGTGTCTTCAAAAGCACCAGCGGGGAAGTACTGGGGCATATTTCAGGCGACACGCCGCATTTATTCAGAGGAGGGACTGTCTGCTTTCTGGAAAGGCCACATCCCGGCACAGCTCCTCTCCATCTGCTACGGGGCTGTCCAGGTACAACCTGCAAACTGTGAACTGCATGCTGACCGAAACAGTTATACTTCTCCAGACTGTCTCAGCAATGCATTCAATTTTACTGTTTACAATTTGCAGTTTGCCAGTTTTGAGTTTTTGACCGAGGTGGTCCATAAGATGACGCCGTATGACAGCCAGACAGCAGGGGTTCACTTTGTCTGTGGCGGCTTGGCAGCCTGCTCTGCTACAGTGGTTTGCCAGCCTCTGGACACACTGCGGACACGCTTCGCAGCTCAGGGAGAACCCAAGGTGGGACTCATCATTGCTGATACTGTAGCTGTCAATTTTTGACAGAATTTTATACATCAACTCATAAAGGTTTTTATTTTACAATCCCAGTTCCAAAAAAGTTTAGACACTGTAAATAAAAACTGAATGCAATGACACGCAAATCTTATAAACCCATATTTTATTCACAATAAAACAGAAAACATATCAAATGCTTAAACTGAGAAAACTTTAAGAAAAATATTAGCTCATTTTGAATTTGATGGCAACTAGAACATAGAAAACACATCAAATGTTTGAACTGAGAAGGTGTACCATTTTTAAGAAAAACGGCTCATTTTTAATTTGATGGCATGTTTACCACTGTGTAGCATTCCCTCTTCTTTTAACAACAGTCTGTAAATGTCTGGGAACTGAGGAGACTGAGGAGTTGTTGGACTTTGTCTGGATGGGAACATATTTTGCTCTAAAACTTGTATATAACTTTAAGCACTGATGGTGCCTTTCCAGATGTGCAAGCTGCCAATCCCATAGGCATTAATGCACCTTCATAGCATCAGATGCTTTTGAACTGGGCGCTGATAACAAGCCAGATGGTCTCTCTCCTCTTTAGTCTGGAGGACGTGGCATGCATTTCAAAATTCAATTCGTCTGACCACAGAACAGTTTTCCACTTTGTCTCAGTCCATTTTAAATGAGCTTTGGCCCAGAGAAGATGATGGCATTCATATATGGCTTTTTCTTTGCAACATAGAGCTTTAACCTGCATTTGTGGATGACATACTGATTTCTGGAAGTGTTCCTGAGCCCATGGAGTGATTTCTATCACCGAATCATGCCTGTTTTTCATGCAGTGCCACCTGAGGACCTGAAGATCCCAGGCATTGAGTATTGATTTTTGGCCTTGTCCCTTGCGCACAGAGATTTCTCCAGATTCTCTGAATATTTGATGATGTTGTTCAAAGTCTTCACAATTTTACTTTGAGGACCATTATTCTGAAATTGTTCTACAATTTGTAGGCACAGTTTTTTGCAGATTAATGAACATCTTTGCTTTTGAGAAACTCATCCTCATTAAGATGCTCTTTGTATATCCAATCATGTTACTGACCTGTTGCAATTTAACCTAATTAGTTGCAAAATTTTAATCCAGCTTTTTTTTTTTTATTTTAGTACCATTACTTTTCCAGCCTTTTGTTTCCCCATTCCCAACTTTTTTGAGACATGTTGCTGCCATTAAATTCAAAATGAGCTGCTATTTTTCATGAAATCGTAAAATGTCTGTTTAAACATTTATGTTCTACTGTGAATAAAATGTGGGTTCATGAGATTTGCAAATCATTGCATTCTGTTTTTATTCATGTTTTACACAGTGTCCCAACTTTTTAGGGATTGGGGTTGTAGATTTATTTAATGAGGTTTTCGTTTCCTACACTACCAACAACATTAAAGGTCATTTCAAGGTCTTACAACAATTAAATATTAATAAAGCATGTTAAATATTTTCTATGTCCTGCCTTAGGCAGAAACACTCACTGTAAAATGCTGAAACCCCATTTTATCTTTCCAGGTGTACCGGAACCTGCGACATGCTTTGTCTACAATGTGGCGCTCAGAGGGAACAGTAACATTTTACCGGGGCCTGTCACCAACACTCATGGCGGTGTTTCCTTATGCTGGACTGCAGTTCTTCTTCTACAACGTCTTTAAAAAGTTTTTGGGTCCACCACCCAAAGCTGGGAACTCGGGAGGTGAGTGGAAACTCTTAGTCACGCAAATTATAGCACAGTATTTAGAAAAGCACAGTGTTCAGTTCAGAATCCTGTCACTTTTTATGTCTCTCTTCAAGGAAACCTAAGAAGCCTGGTCTGTGGGAGTGGAGCTGGAATGATCAGCAAAACAATCACATACCCGTTCGATCTGTTCAAGAAGAGACTGCAGGTGGGGGGCTTTGAAGCAGCCAGAGTTCATTTTGGACAGGTAAGCTCCTCTACAACATGTTTCACCATATTGGAGCACATTCTCTGGGTCTCACGTGGAAACATTGTCTTCTGTCTGTCCTGTGCAGGTGCGGCATTACAGAGGCCTGCTTGACTGCATGGTTCAAATAGGCAAAGAGGAGGGCTTCCGAGGCTTCTTCAAAGGCCTGTCACCCAGCCTTGTAAAAGCTGCTCTGTCAACAGGCTTCACCTTTTTTTGGTATGAATTTTTTGTCAACGCCATGCATAACATTAAGGAGAGACGGGGAACAAATGTCTTAACCAAAGACCTCAACAGAAGATAATAAAGGTTTAAAAAAACAAAAAACAAAAAAAAAAGCAACGCACAGAATCACGCACAGTGGAAATGAACTTATGCCTTGTTATTTTCTTGCACTGAACAAATGTATCAACTGGGTCAATATCATTATTTGTTTCTGTTGTGTTTACATATCAGGATAGAAAAATTACTTCATTAACAGTTGTTTTTGTGATGTCATTAAAGTGTGTGATGTAAAAGTGCTGGATTTTAAAAACAAACAAACATGTATTTAATCGGGGATTTCAAGGTTTGTGGACCCTTGCTCTAAAACGATAAGTGTTAACATTGTATGTTCAAACTGAACTTTGCGCACTTTGAGCATTTTGAGTCATTTTACACAAATTGTTTGACTTCATTAAATTGCAAGAAGAGAATGCAGCAAAATTTAGCTTTGGGATTGTGTGTTGATTTTGTGCACAGACAAAACAATAGCATTTAATATTTATTATATTATATTATATACTGTGGAGGACAAAACTGGGGGTGGGAGTCACTGCTAATTGAGAGTTTGTTAGTTTGTCCTGTTGGGTCAAAGCTGTAAAAGCAGTTGTGCTGACATGTCTGTTGAACACTTTGAAGTCATTATTTTTTCAATAAAGTTTTGATTAAGGAGGTGTCTGTGTGTGTCTGTGTGTGTCTGTGTGTGTCTGTGTCTTTAGATCTTTGTGAGGACCGAAAATTGGCATGCTACTATGCTTGTAGGGACATTTTGTCGTTGTGAGGACCGGCAAAAAGGTCCTCACAACGTTGAAGGCATTTTTGAGGCTCAAAATGTGCTTTTAGTGTCAGGGTTACAATTAGGTTATGGTTAGGTTTAGGCGTTAGGGAAAGCATTATGTCAATGAGATGTCCTCACAAAGATAGCAAGACAAGTATGTGTGTGTGTGTGTGTTTTCTATAGACCAGAGGGAGCATAAATACTAATCATGCAGTCATAACAATGAAGGAAAGAAATCAGAAGCAATTGTTGCTGCCCATCAAACTTAGAAGGGTTATAAGGCAATTTTTTAAACGATTAAAGGTTCATCATTCTGCAGTGAGGAAGATTATTCACAAGTGGAGAACATTCAAGACAGCTGCCGAGTCAAATGTGAGGCCATCTGTCTGACGGCTAAAGCTTGGTCCAAATTGGATCATGCAACATGACAGTGATCCCAAGCACAGCAGCAAATCTCCAACAGAAGGTCCAGACAGTGGCAGGACCTTAAGAGAGCTGTGCATAAATTAATGCCTGCAAATCTCAATAAACTGAAGTTGTAAAGAAGAGTGGGCAAAAATTCCTCCACAATGCTGCGAGAGACTGATAGTCATTCAGAAAATGATTATTTCAGGTTATCGCTGCTGAAGGTGGTTCTAGAAGCTAATGAATCATGCCATGTACTTTGTTTTTCCACTGCTTCTGCCATTTTGATTTAGTTTTTATTAAATAAATACATGGTGTAATATGTCACATGTTGTTGATCATCTAAAGATGTATTTCAATAATTTTCGAGCATGGTGAGGACCAGATTATTTTTATGTCCTAATAAAACCTCAGAACTGAAAGAGGGTTATTTTCTTTTTCGCAGGACTGTCTTTCCGTGCAGATACATTATATTAACAGACTCTTCACACAGTTATGGATGGAGCAGTATTTAGTTTAATTTACTGAATACAAAACCCATCAATAGTATGACAGTAAATGAACACAATAAAACCACATTGAAGTCAATATCGCAGAAGAACAACACCACATAACCAAGTCTGTAAAAACTCCTGTAAAACACAGCATCACATATGAGGCTCAGATAAGGAAAACATTCAATTCACAAATATTTAGAAGCAGCCCCGATAGTCAAGAATCATGCTGTTTCATGAAGACGACATGGCTGCTGAGACACATTATAGAAATGTCAGAACAGCTTCATCACTTGATATGATATTCTTTTTGAAGCAATCACATTTATATTGTTCGTACAGTATATACAAGAATACACAATCACCTTACATCTGACAGTGAAAACCATAATACTCAACTGTTACAGTGGCCAACAAGAGTCCCAACTACATAAATCAGTTAACAAATAAACAAAGCTGGAGATGTTTAAAGGTAAAGCAGAAAAAAATCAGACTCTGTAAATGTTAAGTTTATGTGCACTGAGTCTCTACATATCTTTTCAACACACCCTGAGCTTGGATGAAAACAAGGTGACACTCGGTGGGATAAAACATTTTCAGGAATGTATGCTACACTCAGTCAGGCTAATTGGACTCCATACTGAATAATGAAAGGTGCAGGCTGGCTGTTTTCTAAGGAGAGGAAAAGAATGAGGAGACTGCAGCTGCTTTTGTTGGACTCTCGCTGGGATTTACCACACCTTTACACCTTGCAGGGCTTGCTGTGGATGCCTAGCTGTACCTGTAAAGGCAGTCTGAGAGCTGTTAGCATTGCTGTCGGCTGAGGGGCTGGGATCACCAGGACAGTCACTTCTTCAGCTGGCTGAGGGGGCATTATAGGATGTGCTGGGCAGGCATCCTCTACTAATACGCAGGTCAGGGGTGTTTAACAATGGTGCAGCCCCACTCTCATTCTGGCTGCGGACTGGAGTTCCAGGAGAAAAAGCTTGGAAGCTTGAAGAGTGAATCCCTGCGTCCTGGATCCGGCAGGGTCAAGGTCTCTGGAGCTGACTTCTTCCTGGGCCGCTCTTTGGGCACTGACAGGAAATCAGGGGCTTCAGTGGAGAGAGGAGTGGACGGGGCACTGTTGGGTCCGCTGCGGGTGCTAGAGGGCAAGGGGTTCTCTGAGATGGAAATGGCAGGGGGGAAAGTGCCAATCTTCAGGTTGGTGGCTTCCTGCGTGGCACGCTCGTACTCTCTTACTTCATCCATGGTCATGTCTGTTGGGTTGGAGCGGAGACATAAAAGAGAGACAAAACATCTTTAATGTGGTTTTTATTTGATCTGAATGCAGTTTTTATGTGACATGAACACAGTGATCTGCAAATCTCATGAACCCATATTTTATTCACAATAAAACATAGAAAACATCTAATGTTTAAATTGAGGCATTTCACTATTTCATAAAAGATATCAGCTCATTTGATGGCAGCAACATGTCTCAAAAAAGTTGGAATGGGGGCAACAAAAGGCTGGAAAAATAAGTGGTACTAAAAAGAAACAGCTGGAGGAACATTTTACAAATAATTAGGTTTAATTGGCAACAGGTCAGTAACATGACTGGGTAGTAAAGATGGACAGAGGTTCACCAATCTGCAAAACACTGCAGCCACAAATTGTGGAACAGTTTCAGAATAATGCTCCTCAATGTACAGTTGTGAAGACTTTGAATATCTCATCATCTACAGTACATAATATCAAACAATTCAGAGAATCTGGAGAAATCTCTGTGTGCAAAGGACAAGGCTGAAAATCACTCTTGGATGCCTGTGATCTTTGGGCCCTCAGGTAGCACTACATTAAAAACAGGTATGTTTCTGTCATTGAAATCACTTCATGGGTTCAGGAACACTTCCAGAAATCATTGTCTGTGAACACAGTTCACCATGCCATCCACAAATACAGGTTAAAGCTCTATCATGCAAATAAGAAGCCATATGTGAACATGATCCAGAAATGCAGCTTTCTTCTCTGGACCAAAGCTCATTTAAAAGGGACTGAGGCAAAGTGGAAAACTATTCTGTGGTCAGACAAATCAAAATTTGAAATTCTTTTTGGAAAACATGGACGACGCATCCTCCAGACTAAAGAGGAGAGAGAACATCCGGCTTGCTATCAGCACTCAGTTCAAAAGCCTCTGATGGTATGGGGGTGCATTAGTGCTAATGAAATTGGCAGCCTGAAAATTTTGGAAAGGCACCATCAGTGCTGAAAGGTATATACAGGTTTTAGAGCAACATATGCTCCTATCCAGGCGACATCTTTTTAAGGGAAGGCCTTGCATATTTCAGCAAGAAGATGCTAAACCACATACTGGATCTACTACAACAGCATTGCTTCGTAGTAGAAGAGTCTGGGTGCTGAACTGGCCTGCCTGCAGTCCAGACCTTTCACCAACTGAAAACATTTAGCCTATCATCCATCCATCCATCCATCCATTTTCTTCCGCTTATCCGGGGCCGGGTCGCGGGGGCAGCAGCCTAAGCAGAGAAGCCCAGACCTCCCTCACCCCGGCCACCTCTTCTAGCTTATCCGGGGGAACACCGAGGCGTTCCCAGGCCAGCCGAGAGATATAATCTCTCCAGCGTGTCCTGGGCCTGCCCCGGGGCCTCCTCCCGGTGGGACGTGCCCGGAACACCTCCCCCAGAAGGCGTCCAGGAGACATCCTCGTCAGATGCCTGAACCACCTCAACTGGCTCCTTTCGATGTGGAGGAGTAGCGGCTCTACTCTGAGCCCCTCCCGGATGGCTGAGCTCCTCACCCTATCTCTAAGGGAGAGGCCAGCCACCCGTCGGAGAAAGCTCATTTCCGCCGCTTGTATCCGCGATCTCGTTCTTTCGGTCACTACCCA